>DWAJ01000797.1:0-27936 GCA_018238005.1 Eurema mandarina
TAATATTGTCCACGAAAAGATTTACGACAGGAACAATGTTCTTTAAAAGTTCTAAAATATAATATTACATTTTCTCCCACATAAATCAGTGTAACGCTTCTAAATTTATTACCACACAGTGAATAAATGCTTTTGCTATTTTACTAAGATAAATGCATTTATGTGCATAAATTTCGTTTCCAAAGTACTAAATTATTTAAAAAGAATTTCCTATAGAGTATAGACGGTTATTATCGTTATTTTGTAGTAAATAATATTATAATTTAGTACATTCTTGTTATACTTATATTTGTAAATGTACCAAATATTATATAAATTTGTATCAAATAAGTATGTATAATTTATATCTAACCATTTGAGAATATAGACTTAAAAGTATTAACAAGAAGTTATATTTAAAAAAAAAGCTTGTTTAAAGCTGCACTCTCGACACTAAAGGAATATGTATAACTTGTGCAAGCCATAAACATTTTGTTTCGCTTTTAAGCAATGCACGTTAGCAGTATATTCCCGAGACGCCCGGCATGACCTTCCGTACCTGTTGCTCGGTAGAATGACGATCAAACGCGCCCCCGCCCAAACCGTTACCATACTACAGAAATGTGCCCAGAATGTGGGAGATTTTAACGATATCGTGCAAACGTCTGGAAAATTCTTGAACGATATTTTGGCATGAGATTCGATTTTCAAATTTTAGTGTTTATTTTATATTGTTTTATAGTATAAACTCTATTTGTTTTGGTATATTATAATCGTTACAATTTATTGGTTAATACCAAGTTAATACTTGACTTTACTCCCCTTATATACACAATATCTAATATGTACCTATGTAATCTGAAATATAATAACATCTTAAAATGAAAAAGTAGGTATTCAACGTATTTTAACTTATTAATTACGTTAGTGTACTTGTACGTAGGTACTATACACGTGTATTCAGTCGAGCTGGTCAAACTAACTCCTTAAAGGAAGCGAAATGCATTTAGCGAGCTGGAACAATTACACGGGTGGCCACATTCGAAACTGAAGCGGGTAAGGTCGCAGGGAGAGTCG
Organism: Eurema mandarina; assembly: GCA_018238005.1. Taxonomy (NCBI): domain Eukaryota; kingdom Metazoa; phylum Arthropoda; class Insecta; order Lepidoptera; family Pieridae; genus Eurema; species Eurema mandarina. The sequence goes on from DWAJ01000797.1 coordinate 1,057, forward strand.
GCAGCCCCGGGCGGCAGTCAGCGCCAGCCGCGGTGCCGACCGCGCGGCTAGCAATACGCGACGAGTTTATTCCGTTCAACCGTGCTCAATAACCACCATAGGTAACCTTGTAACCTTCCAAGCTAACACCAACCGAAAATCGTGACGTCTACCGCATTCTATTCTTAAAATTCCAATTAAGAATCAATTTATATCCTACCGTAAACTTTGTAAACCGTTTGTACTGGTGAAATTACGTCCAAATTACCTCGCGGGCATTGGCTTAATTTTATTCTCGCAAATAGGATTCAGCAAGTTGCGAAGTGCTCATTTTAATTCGTTATCTACTGAGATGATCTTGCTCTACGTAGTTAGGTATCTGCGCGCAACAGTTAGCCCATAATCTTCTTTCGTCTTATCTGATATACGCCCTATTTTCGGTGCGACCAAAGCGTAGTCTTAAAGACGTATTATATATACTAAGTCTACTCGTTTATAACCCGTTATTAGACCCTTCAAATAAATTGTTCTTTTCATTGTCGATTGTGTGAATAAATTGTATAAAATGCAATTGTTTTGGCACTTTATTTGCGGTGTGTAGAATCAAATCAAGTACCTATCGTTCGCGCATGCTAATGTTATTAATTATGAACAAACTTCATCTCAGAACACGATTACCGTAATGACCTCCGTAAAGTATTTATATATTTGGATAATTTATAAACCGTACTTTAATTATTTATTATAATTGTTATTACAGTATTTATACTGTTCTCATACGTTGTAAAATTGGTATTTTCATTTAACAAGTGCACATATTAAAGTTAAAGCAAATGTTTGTGAGAAGGTAGATATTTTATAAAAAGTCAAACGTCTTTTAGTTTGTATCAGTTTAATTAATTATTTTTAATAAAAAACTTATTTAGAAAGGACAGGAACCTTGCACCGTTTCTCCCTAAACATAATGAAATATTATTTTATACTATTATCGTACATAACGACGTGTATAAATTAAACACGTAACGTTACTTCAATAAAAATAAAGATTTGAAACACTCTAACAAAAGATTTAAGAAAATAAATCAAAGTACATATAGATGGACAATAATTATAACCTCTTCGAACTTGTCAAGTCCGTCGTTCGTTCGTCTCTTTAATCAATTATTTGTTTAACAGTTTTCCGATATGCATATTACAAAAGGATCAGACAGTAAGTAGCCTCGCAGACGATGCGTGGGCGCTGCGTACTACGACTTGCGGATGTGTGGGTGTGTTTACGTTAAATCGAGTTCGCTGTGGACACACCCTTTGCACGTGTCTATAATAGACTACTAGAGAAATATTATATCGTGTCTTTTATACTAGCTTTTTCCTCGTAGCGACACTTAGCTTGTTTGGTTGTTTAATTGAGCTGTTAATTCCAATTCTAACAGAGTAAAAATAATTAAAATTGTCATAGTACCTCTCGAGTTAGAAATGTATAAACAAAAGCAGCGTGCTGAATAATACTTATTAACGTATCATTAGTAATCAAGCCAATTTTACATAAATTTGATACAATCCTGGATCAAATCTGGGAAATCCTAAAGAATTGTTTCATGCTATTAAATATTTAGATTTTATACCTACTCAAATTTGTGTCCTATGACCCCTTTTTAGTTAAATATTTCCTTTAATAATTTGTTCTATAGAACCATCTATATCCGTACAGGATCTCATTAAAATCGATCTATTTTTTTTGACGTGAAATCTTTATACACAGGTAGACAATGAAGACTAATAATAATGGGTACCCTTTTAACTCATTCATCACCCTTAGATTAACCTAAAAAAGAAATAGAAACATTAGAAATAGCCTCCGTAAATGGATATATAAATACCTTTATTACAACGTATGAGTAAATATTTGTAATACGTCTTTAATATTTAAATGAACAGAAACGTTAGCCTTTTGTTCATTGGTGATATCGCAGCTGAATCAACAAATGTTTTATTTTTACGGCTGTCCCCTGCTCAGCGGAATGATTGTTTGAACTTCCCTTCAAGCCTTACTCATAATAATCGCTTACATCTAAGTAGGGTCAAAATGTAAACAAAGATACCTCGTATATTGCAATGATGAACATGATATTAAAAATAGTATTCATTTTATATGTCTTCGTATAGTGATTTTTCGACCCCCCGTCCCACAATTATACGAGTAATGAGTAGTCACACTTGTGAGAAATGCCCTTCGTTAGTGTAAAATAATATTTTGAAGTGTTAAATTTAAATAGATTTTGTTTCACCTTTGCTGGAATAACTAAGTAACTGTACCAAATTTCAACTGTTTCATAAATAAGAAGATACAACAGTATTATAAATTAAAAATCTTTTTTACAACTTTAGTTAAATCATCTTCAATGATAAAATATACGACAGATTCAATTAAAGAAGATTATTCTCCAAAATATGATAACTGAAAAATACTAATCCCTTTAATATTAAAGAAGCCTCTAAATTGGCGAGCGTGGACCGAGACTCCAGTGTAATCAACAAACTTCAGTAATATGTATAGAACTTTCTGGAACTTTCTAGTCCCTTCTTTATGCGGCCAATGACTCCAAATTGTATGATTAATAATCCATATCTAATTCTAGAGGACATCTTTTATCGGATTTCTTTGTATGCGATATTTTTTAGCATTATGATTTCTATTCCCTCTGATATTTTATATAATATTTATATGCTATACATTATAAAATTCTCTTGTCACGGTATTTGTAATTACACTCCTCCTAAAATGGCTTCACTGATTTTTATGAAATTTTGTGTACATATACGTGCGATCTGAGAATCGGACAACATCTATTTTTCATCCCCTTTAAAGTTAAGAGTGGTCCACCCCTAATTTTTTTCTTTTATTCTATCGCGTTGCGTCGAGCCAGCAAGAATAACATAATCATATTAATTACGTACTTAATAAGTATGGTAAATGGTAATGGACTTTCACGATTAAAATAAGTATAACTAAACGCGCTAAAAAGATACACGGTACGCCTAACTTAGAACAAAAAATACCTAATTTATTCTTCAGCCTAATGGATCAATAGCCGATTGACAACGAATACCGACCTAAGCAAACAATATCATATTCCCGAACTTAGTGTAGTGACAAATAGTGAAGTTATAGCAATAATGTGTTTTTAAATTAGTTTTTAAACGTAAAAATGAGTGGCTTGGGTCCTTCGAGTGTTTGGGCGGCGCAGAAGAGACTGGAGTCGTGGGCCAGGGCGGCCCGGGAACGGACTTCGAGTGCTAGCAGTGGACAGAGTCATAACTCGACCGACAGCTTCGGAGATGACAAGTCGTATGGCAGTCCTAGTGTACGTATGCCTTTATAGATCCGCCTTTAGTTTAATATTCTTTTTGAGCAAAATCTTTTGTTGAACGTAAAAAAAACGTTAACTATTCCCTGCGACTAGTCGAATTGGGATTAAGACACGTATTTTTACACTCTTTAAAGTCCTATATATAATTTAGACTTTTGTTAAACTTAAACCAAAAGCAAACATTTCCATATCCTATCAAACTTGTTTTCACAAAATGCGTATGCCTTTTTATTATAAATAATTAATTGCATATTTATAACTTCGTATTTTATCTGCTGTTTTAAAAAAAGTTTTCAACCCTCGAATAGTAAAGTTTACGCAACACGAACAATGCAAATTGAATTGGTTCGTTTCCGATGAAAGCAATGAGAGCTATCTGGATATCCGGTGATGTCGATCCGTACGGGTCATGATACACTTGCTTCTGACATTTACACTGTGTCGAGAGCTTGTATGTTGGCCACTTGAGTCTAGAACTAGTACTCTGAAACTTGGTATATATATTCTGCAAGCTAGAATTCATTGAGCCTTCTAAAACATCTGTATACATATATATAGGAATATCTATACTAACAATATAATGACGAAAGTTTATGAGTGTGAGTGTCTGTTTGTTGCTTTTTCACGTTTAAACGGCTGGAGCGATTTTAATAAAGTTAGCTAATATTCTGGAGGATAGCCTATGTGGCTATCTTTTACTGCTGGAAAATATTCAATTTATTTTCCCTAAAAATGCGGATAACACCGCGGGGTACAAGAGGTAATAGTATATATAAATATAAATAGTATAGTATAAATCATATTAATTTTCTGTCTACAATGTTGTCCAATAAAAATGTTTCACATTTTCTATCTTCATACATCTATATTTGTGTGAACCTGTAACGAACACAACGATGATATGCACATATACATATGTTTTTAAATATACTTAATTACTCGTCACTTTTCGTTTCTTTCTCTAAAATGCCATCACAAGTTACTAGTAATACCATAAACTATTTTCTTAGTAAAACTCAGTCAAGCAATGTTAGTGGTATTTACTGTTCAGCGAGAGGCTATGTAATACGAACGCCGTGGGCAAGTATTGATTCCACCCTCAAATATTTATGATGTCGCCTTAGAGTCAATTTTATTACGTCTAAGAAAACATGAGTTAGGAATGAGTACTTAACTATTTTGGATGTATGCCATTCCGTCCTAATAGATACGCTAAGCTATTATATTTTTTAAGAAGAGAAATTATTTTTACACATTACATTCACAGAGGAAGATTTATGTAAAATTACTGGGCTAATGAGTAACATCTGATAACTCAAAGTGGGGAGCGTCGGTGTAGTGCACCCCTGCTCGGAGTTGGGCTTTATAGCACTGCATTGGCTATGGGCTGGCGTTACTCTTACCATCAGGAGTGCGTCAGCTCGTCTCCCCTCTTCATAATATTATAAAAAAAGGTATAATACGACTTGAATCACTATATCTGATATCGTAGCTTTAATAATATAAGCATACATTGGGACAGATAGAAGAATCAAGAAAGCTACTTTAATTTATACCATGTAGTGACTTCACCGAGACATTCTTCAATATTAACATAAAGCTACGACCAAGTTTTTCTCTAAAACAATAACTTACTAACGTCAATCTGTATTATGGACTATACTGAGATATTAAAAATGCAAAAAGTTTAAATTAAGTTTGAAGAAGACATGCAATGTAGCAAGAACTTGGGCTTATTGTTATACCGAGTATACACATACAGGGCGGCTGCTATCCTGAACCAATTTGAATCTTAATTTGACCCCACTTCCCACGGATTGATCGAGTTGAAATATAAACTCATAGGTATATCATAGGTCGTGATAAGATGACTATAAACTATTGAGAGAGTAAGACAGCTGACAGAGTATAATGTTATTTCACATTACACATACTATTTATTTAACATTAAATAGTTTATTGTTCTACTAGCGACCAGCCGGCTTTGTATGCATATATTATACCCCCTTGAATACCTATTAAAAAAACATATAAAAATCGTTTACAAAATTTTAAAGATTGAAGCATACATAGGGACAGACAGAAGAAAACGACTTCTTTTTATACTATGTACCTAATGATGATGATAATAATTATATAGGTACGTAACTCTTTGAAAAAAATTGAAGTCTTACTAAGTCCCTAAAACACTTAAAGGTATTCAAATTATCTCATTGTAGTTCGTCTATATTCTACTTTAAGGGTTTAGGAATTATTTATACAAAATTATATGTACTTCTTATGTCATGACTGATATTGCTTTTATAATAGGGTTATGAATTCTGAGAAATAGCGGACAAAAAGGCCTGTTATTTGAATCAAATGTTTTTACAAGAATAATATACTCAACAATGAATAGAAGGAGACATCGCATTTCAAAAAAATGTATTATTCAAATTGCTTTGTGGATACTGGATACTACTACGAAATCAACAAATGGCTATAAAACTTTCTTGAAAAACATTTTTCTAACTATAATAGCGACGATTTACAGAAAGTGTTCCATGAAAATCGTATTTTTTACATTCCCAGTACCGACCTTCAGTACGAAAGTAAAAATACAAAAGTTGGTTTTCTTTGAAAAGCACAAATGAGGAGGTTATGCTATCGCTTTTATTACTTTCCGTTTCTAAAGGAAGTTGGATACTTTATTTTCTTCAACATCGTGTTTTTACTATTTAACATTCACATCAAAAAGCAATAGCTTTGGCCCACTTCTCCTAATTGGTTAGGTTTATGTGTGAAATAGGTAATGGTTTCAGTTCAATGATTTTAAATCAGTTCCTATGAGTAAGTCTCGGTGTTAAGTATGAATATATTTGTTTTTTACGTATCGTTTTTCAACTCTCCTTATTTAAGTTCAAGTATCAATTACTGTTATATTTACTGAACCAGCAAACTACTTCACCTCCGTAGGACATTATTGCAATTTAAAAAGCCTTCCATACCTACTGATTATTCAGTGCAAATATTTGTAGATTTTCTTGCGTCTCTACACAGTCGGCAGGGCATTATATTTGTAATAGTACTAAGCTTAATAATCGTAGTAAACGTTATTAAAGGGATGATCAACGCCATAGACAATACTCGTCTTTAACTGGTTGATTTTTCAATTCTTGTGTTCAATCAAATGTTTTGTTGCAGGAGATGCTAATACCCAAGGAACATTGTCGCATCCAACCGCTAAGTGAGACCCGAACGGCGTCATCTCTGCCCCATGCAAGACTTGCGCGCACACCTTCCATCTCATCTCAGAGCAGTCTGGATAGCGGGACTTCCAGAGCCACTGTGAGTATTGTATCGTTGTAATATAGAATATAGTACAATATTAGGTATACCGAAGGGGTATTGTTTAGTCTGTTAAGTGAAACATATCTTTATTCAACTAGGCTACATATAGTAACACTTTTGAATCGTCACGGTATTAGAAAACATTTACCACGGTTCGGCAGTTTCTACAGAGAAGGAAGGCAGTAGTATTGTGCAATGTTAGAACAAGACATAACACATCTTAACGGTCATGTTTTATTTTTGAAGCTTTGCAGTTGAACGACCACACCACTCTATGAATCCTTATAATCTACACACAAAAATACTAAAAACTAAGTAAAATAGACTATGATGTATATAAGCAATCATACAGAGAAACATTCATGTTTCAACTATTAAACAGTAGAATTACTCGTTTCTCCAAACCTTGAAAATAGTTAATTACTCGTTGCCATGTCGATTGACGTCATATAATTAACTAGTCGTAGTATAATGTTAAATTATCTAATAAGTAAGAACTTACATTCAAAATCAAACATGTCTTGTTATCTGTTACATAATATCGGCACGAAACAACGTTAATACGATGTAGAGTCTAATTATTATAATTATCCATCAAATGTGTTAGTTTAAACTATCTCACAAAGCGACGTAGCTACGCAATATACAGAGAATTTATAATAAGCCGAAATACAGGTCAACTTGCGCCAAGGACACAGTGAAAGGGACTAGCTACAATTTTAGATGGATTTATTAATGGAATTATTAATATAATTAGTTTGATGGCAGAGACTTATTAATATTTAAAATCACTTAAACTGACTATGTATTAGTATAAACAACATAATGCTTCTGCCAGAGAGAATATCCCATTTAATAATCGTTTAAAAACTTATACTTTAAAATCCCTTTGATTCACACTTGCTTATCGTAGACACTTTACACTGTCAGTGAGGGGTAGATAAAAAGTATATATCTCGGAAGAGCATCTACCTACGTGGGTTTTATGGAATTCTTATATTTTATTTCATTTTAATATCTATGCTGCCTGTGATTCTGTTTCTTACTTAATTATATTATAGGTATATACATAAACCTATCTTTTGAATCACACTATGTGATAAAAAAACTGCATGCGTAGTTTTATAGATTTTATTATACATAGGTACAAACAGAAGAAAGATTGATCGTACAATGACATGCAAGTAATTCTTTATCCATCTATTTTCATGTTTCGTTATTGCAATTAACTTCCATATATACTGAAATGTAGCATTTTCACCGTGATTCAAAATAAACGAACAACAATATCTGAATAATGGAACACCTGACTGAAATTATTCACAAATATATTGACGTGTCGGTCTGTACCAACAAACAGAGATACGGTGCAGGTTCCATAGCAATGAGCAAATACAATTAATCATGGCTTGTATAAATGCATATCGGAACTACCACAACTAACACGCAACCAACTATCAATCAATTTTGGTTCTGTTTACAAACGATAGAGGTACATTTTACTGTAACATTAATGTAGCTATTGCGATGCTCACATTGAATCTGTACCCTTCCACTGTTTTTATTAATTTAGATCTTTTATAAAGCTCTTTTCAATGTAGCATAAGAATCTATGGAAGAAGAATATGAAGTATTTCTAGGTCTATAAAAAGTCATTCGCTTGCTCGAAGCAATTTTGTCAGGTTCATCTTGGTTATCTTGGAAACTAACAATGCTAGCTTACTAAAATAAACGGTGTTAATAAGACAATTCAAATGAAAGTCATTATATTTTATTTATTAAAAATTATCTTGCCTTAATATAAAATTTTACGGTGTTTGAATATAATAGATACTATTTTTTAATATTCTTAAGTATAAATAAATAAATTTGCAGATAAACAAAGGCAAAGCAAATAACTTTTCATTTTGTGCCGACCGCAAAACCGTAGCATATGATTTTAACATTGTGCGAAATGAAATGGTAGAGCAATCTCATATAAAATTTATTGATTATAGCAAGCACACGTAGATAGAATACATACGTTTTAAACGTATTCGCTAGATTGCATTGTAAATGTAAAATTGATAAGAAACAAGACTATTTAAGGTAAACACGAACCGTTGCTGGAAATGTTTATTTATTTTCTTCTTGTAAACATTTTGATTCGAAACTTTAAAGAGTCAATGTGCTCACTTCAAGTGGATAAAAGGTACGCAATTGAGAAAGAATATCGTACGAAAAGCATCGTTTTTCTTTAAAATTAACAATTTATTTTGCAAGAACGTCGTATTTATTCTTTAAAAATTCTTCATTTGTACGGTACAAAGGAATATCGTTGCATATCTCGATGCTTAAATTCACAGTTCAATATTCAGGTCCTATTTGCTTTGAATGCAACGATCAAATGTCCCCAGCATTGGAACTCAATGTCTGGAAACGAATGCACACCAACAACGCTCTTTCATCTCACCTCGCCTCAAAGGTTGTTAAAGGCACTGACTTAAAAACATACTTGCGGAAACGCAATTTTTAGAACTTTCTAAACAAATATGGCCTGATTTTTTTATCCTCTAATTGTATTTATTAATCAGATGGTCCTACGAGTCTCATTGTGAATGCAGTATTACGTAGTTGCATTTTAACTTCTAAGGTCCTAAAAACTAATCTTCTACATCTAGTGTATATCAATTCAATCGCAATAAAGAAAGCCTATAGGCTGAACTATTGTAACGTATGTGTCTTTCAATACATTTGAAGTTCGTTTGAAATTCGTTTACATGTTAAGCTTCAGAATTATTTTACAAAAAATCTTTAACTATCTAATTAACAGAGCCATCGAGGTTCCTCTCCGGCGATTCGCACCTTTGCACCAGATGGGCGGACGTTAGAAGCTGGCATCAGTGCACCGAGATCCCCTTCCCCGCTGCGAGCAGCCTCCCTGGACGTCAGAGCCGCGCCCTTAGCTCACGGGTCGTTGGCATCATTGGCAGACTCACCAGCTCCGCCCAGCCCGAGACACGGGCCGCCACGATGCTTGTCACCCTTGCTTATGCCTCCAAGGTATGTAACTTATCCCTTTTTTTATAGTGGGGTACCATGGACCTCGGGGAAGGACCACGGGGTCGGACTTCTACCGACCAAAACCCCACTGTTTGTAATCGTTCTGCCGCAGTGAATGGGGATCCGGGGCGGGCACCTTCGCAGACTCTTTCACGAACTTATCCCTACTAATATTATAAATGCGAAAGTCTGTTACGCTTTCACGCCAAAACTACTGAACCGAGTGTACTGAAATTAGGTACACAAATGGTCTAGAGCCTGAGAAAATACATAGGCTACCTTTTAACTGGAAAAAGGTTATGAGTGGTGGGGTCTATGTTTATTATCGACGTTTAAAGTTTATCAACAGTTAGTACTGAATAAGAATGAGGGGTCTTATTAATTTATGTTATTACTGGATTGTTTTCCAGAACTAGTTGGTTTGTCTAGAGATGTTTGTTCAGGTCATGGAAATGATACTTTACTTTATCCTTTTATACCAAGCGCTCACAAGACTTAATCCTTTTAGCATAGAACTGTAATACAAATGTTTAATTTTATTTTTATTTTATTTGTTTTAAACAAAAAAACTTAAAATTACAATTGTGAGCACCCGGATACTAAATTAGTATTTAAATACTGTATCTCAACAAAAATGTGGAATATGTAAATAAATCTTCACGATTTTATCTTAAACGGGCTTACATCACTAACGTTTCATGTAAGGGTAGGTACAAGGTACATTTATGCGTTAAAGGTCAAAGTTTCCTCCGTCTGAATTCTTTCTAACAAAAAGCCCGTACATACCTGAAATATATGGTTTACATTGATTCAAAAACGCTGAATCATGACTACACAATTTCGGAAAGTTTATCGTATTCATACTTTGAGTCAGAACTTATAATAAATTGTTTACTGGTTCTTTATTTAAAGTGTAGAAACACTTAGATATGAGACCATGTTATGGAACTAAAGTATAAACTTAGTAAGTACATGAACAATGTTAAAACAAACTTGATCAATTATTTCATTAATAGTTATAACTTCAAAGGTCAGCTTCGTATAGGGACTCCAAATTTCGTCAAATCAAAGGCATCTATTTTGAGCCTCTCTTACAAAAGTTTCCCAAATATTCTCATTAACGGACACAAAAGCTTTTACCAAGGCACGAGCTATACATTCGGTTGATTACCGAAAATACGAAAATCGATAGAAATGCCTCATAACCGTTACTTTTCGCTATCGATAATACGGATCTTCCACGAAAAACAGAATTTCCAATGTGTTTTTCGATAAAGAAAATTCTTTTATAGCTTTGTTCCGATTTTATGGTATGTACCTACATCATATTAAATATTACATTATGGTGTTGAAAATAAATATCAATCGGAATAGTTGAAAATAGTTTGGGTTTAGTTAAATACGAATCGTATTTTAAATAATAGAACTTAACTAAACGCTTGAATATAAATGGAATATTGCATAACATATTTTACATAAATATGAAAATTATTCTTATAAGGTCACTACGGCTGACCCATTAAAGGGACAATTTCAAATTATCTCCTAAAAATAAATGAATTCGGTTGGCAATTCTAAAAATAGAATGCAAATTAAATTTGAATTAAGTATATTTCAGCGGAGGTCCGTAGGAATCAATCCGGGCGTGCCGTCCCGCGCGTCAGGACACGCAAATTGGAACCAGCTAGAGACGTGACTAGCTTCGGGACGAATATTCGATATAAAAGCATTTCCAATCAATTTTACTTCATTCATTCTCTTAAAAAACGCATAAAGGTTACGATCTAATAATTGGATATTACTTAACAAAAAACGATGTTACGTCCGTTCTACGTACAACTATTTTATACGTATTCGTTACTTAAAATCACAAGTAATCATAAACAATGTCAAAAAAGGTTTTTTGTCAGGAACAGGACTTCGGTATATATTTCGGTATTTATAATCTGTATCTATCTGAGATTTTCAGGCCCGAAACATCCCTAGAACAAACTCAATTTCCATCCCCTCCCACTGCGCGGCGACACCTCTTTCCGACACTACAAACTCGACACTTTATCCGATGTACACAATCGATATAGTCATTTAATCCGATAATTGCTTTCGCTTTACCACTTTAAGAAGTATTTCAATTTGTTTTTCACGTTTCGTTTTGCGCGCAGCTTCGTCGTAGATGTGATTAAATCCTTGCCTTCAATCAAATTGAATCTGATTTATATTTGACATAGTTACAAAGAGCACCGTGCTCATAACATTGTATTCTTACGTCACATTTAGGTTCCAAATTCATTTTGCGTTTTAAATAATGAATCAAGTACACGCTATTTTGGGAAAATCCTGGCAGAATCATATTCTCCCTCGGGTGTACTGTCAACAGTTGTGATCCTTTCGTCAATAATTTAAAGGCTCGGAGGACACACGTTACCAGCTTATGAAAAATGTAACCGATGCGTACCATTAAATATTAAGCCCTTAACTGCGGTATACACTTAAAATTATGTTTAAACTTTTCATATTACCGAACACTGAAACTAGTTAAATATGCTACGTTGAAAGTTGTACACTGAATAAATTAGTGTTCTAGTACACAGGTTCTAGATCCAACGCAATCAATCTCATGCGTTATTTCAGTTCAGGTAGGTTAAATAATATTATTAAAGCTTTTTTTGGATTAAGAGCATTAATTTTAGTAGTCGCGGTAAAAATACTGGTTTTCTGAATTTTATTGATCTGATTTTTGAATAGTCATTTTTATTTTACGGTCTGGTTTTAGGATTATTAAAAATGTACCTATGTCTAATACCTATATTAGCGTTATATACGTGTTCAATGTTAACTAAATCAGCCCTGTAGTTTCCAGTAAATGGGTATCACATAAATTAACCTTCGGATTAAAATTAGTTTAAATTGCTGGTTAATAATTGTGATATTAATTCGGGCAGGTAAACTATGGATTCATACGTAAAGGATACGGAATTACCTAAGACTATAACAAATATGAATTGACCCATAATTAAAATTGCTGTTACAATGATGATAAAATGATAACCCTAAATTGTTTTCTAGAAGAATAGACCGCAGCAACTCATTAGTAGAAAGCAGTAGCGGAGTGGGCCCACTAAGCCCCGGCGGTGGGGCCACGATCAGTTCTCTTGGGGCCCTACAGCCGGACCTATATACAAAACGAGAAGCTCCTCTAGTCATTGAGTTAGAAGGCCCGGGACCTTCACTCGGGAGAATCCATTTGCGATTGAAATATGATTTCGACCGATCTGATTTGGAAGTTCATCTTATTGAAGGTGAGTTGTTGAGACATCTTAAAGGTGCCTATACTATAACGAGCTTAGTACGATCATAATGAAATATGTATATCTTTATTTTACTAGTACGTAGTATCACTTTAGAATCGTCATGATATTACAAAAACAAATATGAACCTATGTTTGATACACCACGTACTGCCTGTAAAGATAGAATTTAAGAGACAGTTTAATTCCCTTAAAATTTAGACTGTTAAATAGTTGTACCTATTTTGTAACTGCTATTAAAAAATGTTTATGTTTAGAAGAATTTCTGATCTGATTGCAAAATTTTAGCGCACGACCTCGCGGGCTACGAAGCAGGGGGCTTCAACGACCCCTACGTGCGGGTGAGCCTAATGCCCGAGGTGGACACGCGGGTCCGACAGACCCCCGTGCATCGGAACGAAGCTAACCCTTTCTTCGATCAGCACTTCAAGTTCCCAGTGTCGCATGATGACCTGAGCGATAAGATTCTGCTGCTACAGGTGTTTGATTATGACAGGTTGGTTATTCTTTATAATTTATTTAATCTGCTTTGTAGTAATATTATACTTAAAAGTGAAAGTTTGTTTCACATAGGTACAGGTAGATTACACCCTAATTTCACACAACTATTTTTCCACGGTATTGACACGAAAACAAAAGCTACGAATATAAGATACCTTAATAAGAGAGTTGTTAATAAAGAAGATACTATCTGTTAAACAAACGCAAGCTTCAAAAAGCTACTTTATTTCTTCAGATTTTCTCGCAACGAAGTGATGGGTTCGGCCAAGATTCCACTTTCCAAGGTTGAAGTGGCTGGCGGAGCTGAGGTTTGGGCAGAATTGTCAAGAGAACGACGTCCTCCTGAAGAGTTACAGGAACTGCTTTTGTCTCTGTCTTACCTGCCTTCTGCTGAACGACTTACAGTCGTGGTATTAAAGGCTAGGAACCTCCTTCCTCCCCAGGAAGGTAAAGATGCCCTTGGTAAGTTGTTTAGTCAGCCATGCGAGGCCAAATTGGATAGAACTAAAAGAATTTTATTTAAAAACTTTACACTTTTGATATAATTGATTCATAAGACTTAGTCCAAAATTGAGTTAGATAAAAAACGTTAAGGTAAACAAGAAGTACTTGATTAATACAAAAATCCTGTTTACAGATGTCTATGTGAAGGTATATTTATTGGTGAATGGGAAAAGGGTAAAAAAGAAGAAAACGAATAGAAAAGAAATACAAAATCCAGTTTGGAATGAGGCGCTTTCATTCAGCCTATCCTCGGCCAATCTTCAAGAGGCCTCTGTGGAAGTAAGTGTTACCTACTATATCATTTCTATTTATCTAAAATCAGTTTTAAATTAAGAACTTCTGAACTTCTTCTTCAAAATTCTGCAAAAGAAAGTACCTAAAATCAAGTATACAAGTCGTGTCGTGGTCGGTACAACTTACAACAACAATATAACAGCTTACAACAACAACGACATAACTCATGGTCCTTTCCCTGAAGTCCATGGGTATTCCATGATTATTTCCCCACTATAAAAAAACGGGTGTACAACGCAAAGATTTCATCTTCCTATTATCACTTTTATATAATACATAGCATGAATATAAACCTTCCTCTTGAATCTATTAAACAAACCGCATGAGAATCCGTTGCGTACGTAGTTTTATAGATTTAAGCATTTATGGGATATAGGGACAGAAAGCGACCGTTTTATATTATGTAGTGATAGTGAAAATGAAATTTGTAGATATGTGTCGTCACGGGTGGGAGTAACAACCTCGTAGTAGGGTGGTGTTGCGTGGGCGCCGCGGAGCCGGCAGCCGAAGGCCGGCACTGGGCGCAGATGTCCCAGGAGACCCGCAAAGCTGTCGCCATGTGGCACACTCTCAGATAAACTATCAGCTAGTCTCTAGTATCTGTGTTATCATATATACCTACGAGTAGTAAACCTGTCAAGCGGCTTGAATCATGCAAGGTCCTCAAGCCGCTTGATGTGTGTGGAGTATCGACTGTGAGTCGATTTTTGAATATAACAGACTTCTACGCCTACTGATGAAGGAACTATATCCAAGATAATTCTGGCTCTAATGCAATGTATAACCACAACTAATCTATTACAGTTTTTAAAAATTATATTGGATAACTAAAGTTCTATCGCATACTGAACTGTTACTTTTTAAATCCTACAACTAGGCCTTTTAACGTGCTCTTATTCTGTTTTTCAAAAATCGACTTTCAGGACGCACAAATTTAAGCCGCGTTTAAAAACCGTTACTAAAATACACTAACAATGTTCTTAACTTCTTTAAAACTTGGATTTTTACTTTTATGCCTATCTACGTTAAATGAGGTATGAATACATATAAATGTAATATTCCAACCCCCGCCATTTATATAAAAAAGTATATAAAATATCCATCGTGCAGTGTTACCACATTTATTAATAATGCGTATTAGAATAATAATTTAAATACTGTAATTATTAAGAGAATGTGTGTTTCTTCCAATAGTTGTGTATACCTATTTAGTATTTACTCTATTAATCTTATACACAGATTATTTATTTAATTGACTGTTCTATTTTAATAAGATATTTTATTGCCAGTTTTGTTATAAAATATTTACCCTTGTACGAGTGGCGTCACCCTTAGTAATGTATGAGATTGTTAGTGCACTGGGAGTTAAAATAAGAATTTATTAATAAATGCCATAGTATCTTCCTTATACAAGCGTGTATTCACTATACTCCTCAACTGTGGGCTATTTATCTTAAATATAATGTAATTTGTAACCGATAAACTGGTATTACTATGAACTTATAATGGTTTAAAAAGGTGATTAAAGAAATTTATGTATAAACCTATATAAAGTGTTATTTGAGCTTTGGAACACCAAATAAATCTTATGAATTTATAGAGTTTTATATAAGAGTGTAATGTATATGGATTAATGAAATTTAAATTAAAAAAACATATTTTCAAATAGATGTTAGGCATTTCTATCTCGCCCACAGTTACTATCTGTCACGATGTGTACCTTATTGTGTCTAGTCATTGTGTTTTGAAATTTGAGACTTCTATAAATATATCGAATTTCATTCCAGAATATACGTATTTTTGTCTAAATGTGTATCAATGTGAGGGAATATTTACTTGGTATTTTCTTTTACAATATCTGAATAAATTATCTGTTTTTACCATCGGCAGTTTTATTTTAACTATGTGTGATATATGACGGCTGGGGTCGTAAGACGGCGTATGTAATGTAAATGAAAAGGTTAGGTATCTTTAAAATGAAACAACGTTGTACAACAATTATACTTTATTTATTCGTAACTGTTCACATTATGTACATTTTATTATTAAATATTTTGTATAAGTTATAAATTAAACACATTCACAACAGTTTTACCATTGGGACGCCCGCAGATCACTGAACAGTTGCATACGTTCGATCAGTCATGAGTCTTATCACTACAAAACCACTACCTATATTAAACTTACCACAGCCTGTGATGGGCGAACCCGCGCTTGCCACGCCAACTAGAAATTGCATTAATTATAAATAAAATAAAATAAAATAATAATAAAGGCGTTATTTTAAATAAAAAGATGCCAAAACATTTAAATTCAACATCCTATTGGAACATCACTAAATCGGAGACAAGTACATTTTGTACAAAATGATATGTTATACTTTTCTGAGTACTTAAAACCACAAATAATGTAATGTATAAAAAATTATAACGGTAAAACATGACAGAACACTACGAACAGATGAAAAGTGAATGACCGAATCGTCTAGACCCCAAGCATGCAGTAAGGCTAAAACGTGAAATACTTTACACTCATACGGAGCATCCGTCGGCGGTCGATGGCACAATTTACAGGGAAAACGGGGAATGGGTGTAATGTCTGTGTTTTTTTCTGTGACGTAGCGTGTGTCTGTGTGTTTTAGTGTAATGTCATTTCTGTAAGTGTAAGAATTTGCAGTCGGCGTCCCTGCACGTGCCGCCCACTTCGAACGGACACAGGAAAGCGTTCGGGTCCTCCTTCCAACTGAAAAACAACCGTTGGAGCACAATTAAGGGTGTGGTCAGACGCGTGGACAGTTCCAATGCATACTTACATCGCTGCCCGCATATGCGATGTTCGTACGCATATGCCATCCACTTTGCAATTGCATTCCGTATGCTAATTCGCCTAAGAGATGGAAATTCATAAAATAATCTCAAATTTAATTTATCATTTAGTATCTGTGCCTTTTTTATGTTGTTTATAAATTCCGTAACATCAAAAGCTACTTACTCGGTTCTCCCCAAAGAATCGAGCGGCGATATGTAATCCGTAACTTCACTATCAGTTTGCTTTTCATCCTCTATTCCTCCACCTTTTTCCACAGTTGGATTATTCGCTGCACTATCTTCACAAATAACGTCTTCAGTTTTTTGAAAGTCTACAATTCTCTCCTTAGTTGGTGTTTTAGTTTTCACAACTTTTTTATTACTAGAAACATCTATCTCGACTGACAAACGACTATTGTTGGCAATCGTCTCTTTATTTAGATCATTGATAACACTGACTTTAACCGATTTTAATAAGTTATAAGGAATTTTATGTTCTTTTACAGATGGATTATTCTCTTTTTGCTTTTTATTGCTATTTATATCTTTAACGCTATTCGTAGTGGAAATTGTATGAGTTACAGTGGAATGTTTGGATGTCATTGAGCTGAAAGGAAATAATAGTATGATATCAGTTGAATACTCCAATGTTATGCTTAAAGATGAATTAAGTAAACAATAAGTTATATTATTAAATAATAAGTACAAAAAATAGAGCAATATAAAAAGAAATACAAGACCTTTTTAATAACATCGAGTGTTGCAATCTTATTTTCGATAAGCCATTTTGTACAGTTCTCTGTTGCTTTTTATTTAAGGTAATAGCTGTTGTTATATTTCTAAGCTCATTCGAAACTATTTTGTATCTTTGAGACAATTTTGTCGCTTCTTCTTTGAGTTTCAACATTTTAGCAGACTCCTCAGCAATCATTTTCCTGAAAGCATTATCTGTTAAGGTATCTTGCCTTTTAAAATGTAAGAAAATACATTTTACTTAACCCCACCTTGATGTAGCAATTTTTTCTTCTAACTTTTTGGCTGTTATTTCCATTTTATTCGCAGAAACATTATGAGGTTTAAGAGTGTCTTTAGTAATTGGTTTCTTTAGACTGTTCAGTGAAAGCTGTCTTGCTTGTTTTATTTTTTCTAATTCAGCCATTCTTTTAACTAAATTCTTGTACTCAATTTGCTCTGATTTCGGTAAGTGATTCATAGCCTGTAAAAAAGTTAGTACTTGAATATTAAAAGTATAATTAACACATTTTATTTTTAATACAAGGATATTATTATACACACCTTTGGAACAAATTTCTGAGAAGGCTTAGGCAGTGCTTGAGATTGAACAACATCTGGTAATTTATTTTTCTCAACCTCCATTCTCGTAGACTTAAGAAATTGATCCAATTTTTGTTGAAACTCTGTTTGTTCAGATAATTTCATATGCATTTTTGTTAAATTCCTGGTCGCCTCATGTTCTCCTTCAGAATCTGAGTCCCCAAGTTTTATAATGAACTTTTTGTCTTCAGGTACTTTTATTGCTTTGATTGTTTCTATTGTAGGCTTATTTTTCTTCTCTATAATTGCACTACTTTTTATAGTTTTAATTTCTACAAGATTGGGCAGATTTTTGCTTAATGATGTTAATAATTTGGCTCTTAAGAGATCTTCATCTTCTTCTATTTCTTCATCTTTGTCCTTGGGTAATTTCACAGAGTCTGTGTTTTCATTTGAAATTTTATCTTCAAATTCACATCCATCTTTACTCTTTTCATCTGCATCTGAACCCATTTCCATATCAACATTCTCTATATCTGTAGTATTTTCTGTATCATTTACTGTATTGTATTTATCTTGTAAATCATCTTGATCAATTGAGTGCTGTGACAATCTTTTCTGCATTTTTTGTTTCTTTTTCATCTCTATTGCTTTTTTCAATAAAGCTGACCTGAGGCAAATCATTCTTAATTCTTCTGTATCACTGTCTTCATCTTCGTAATCTACTTTTGGGACAGGTAAAGTTTGGACATCTGGGAGCAACTTAGACAACTTTGATGCTTTAGTGTTCAATGCAAGCTGCCGTAATGACTCTAAATCATCATCACTATTTTCTCTACTTTCATTTGGCTGTACAATTTCTTTTATCTTTTCCACACCTGCATCAACCATGTCAAAAGTATTCTCAACATTTTTTTCAGTTTCAGTAACTTTTGCATCGCTACCATTTATTAAATCAGTTATTAAATTTGGTATTTCTTCTTTATGCTCATAATTATTTTCATGATTATCTACTAATGTTAATTCTGTTCTAATTTTGGCTGGCTTTGTACTTTGGCCTGTGAGTATTACACTATTTTCAATAATATACGACTCTGTAGGTTTAGCCAGTTTGGGATTGAGCATTTTGGCAATTCTGTCTTTAAGTGAAGTAGTATCAGCCTTATTTTTATCAAGTGTTACAGCATCTGCCAACTTTCTCCTTTTATTTTTGTACTCTTCTGCATCTGAGTCTTCACTACTTTCACTTACTATTTTAACTGTATCAACCTTTTTAGTTCTAGTGTACTTTTTTCTGCTATTTTTCAATGGGACTTCATCTTTGCTTGGCTTCTTAGCCTTGTTTAGGTACTTTTCAGTTCTTGTAACCCTGTATATTTCTTGAGTCTTTGATTCACAATTGTCAGCAGGTACTTTGGTAAAATCTTGCCAGAATGAATTTCTATGTTTACTTACTTTACCTAAAATCAAGTTTCACTTGCACAAAAGGGTTAGAATAATAATATTTACTTCAAAAACTAAAGTGAAAATCATTTATTTCATCCTATACATTCCACAAAACACTGACTATAAGTTAAAAATAATGATCATCAAATAATAATATTGAAGGTTTTAAGTGTATGAAAAAATAAAGCATTAAACAACTATTTTGTTAACAATGTTGTGGAAAAAATTAAGATTTGAACATTATAAGAAAATTTTATTAGGATGGGCTAGGGTTTCTTGTTAAAAGCCGCATTAAGAGGCCCAGGCCAGAAGACCTACATAATCTACACAAAAAATACTGGTCTACATCATTTTAATCTTTTGCATGTTATATCATAAAACTATTAAAATCCATAGATTAGTAGATGTCTATAGTTTTTAAGATTTATTGAATTTAATAGATTAAATGTAAAATAACAAACCATCACCTGGTCCGATAGAGGTTCTTTTCGCCTCCTTGCGTTCAAGGACATTGTTATAGTTCTCTAAAATTTCCAACCGTTGACGCAGCAAAAACTCTTCCTCTGACGAAATGTCTGATAAATCGTCAAGCTCATCTACAATTTCACCCTCCTCTCTTTCAGGATCCATATTTTCTGTGTGTAAATCTACGCAAGCCATGTTAAATTTTGAGGTACACTTTCACCTAAATCTTGATGTCAACCTTTGAAAATGTTAAGTTTTCTTTTTAAACATTGCGAAATAAATTGCAGATACAAAAATGGAGACTGTTACTATTTATACAATGTGTTTAATTATTACAAATTAAATAGAAATAAAATTATGGATATGGATTGCTATGAGGAATTGACTTGACTATTGACAAATGACAGATCAAAGAACTCTCAATTTTTAGTTTTTACACATGCATAAAAAGCAGACAGAAAATATTCAACACAGATAACATAAAATTTTATATTAAAAGAAATCAAGCAATATTTTGCATAAAATTAACTGTTGTAAATTTAGAGACTTAAGCCGATCAATATTTTTAAAAATCCAAAATCTGAGAATTATGGTACTGTTACCGAATACCGAGTGATATAGGTACCTACATCTAAATGTCAATTTGATAGATATTAGTTTGTCAATTGTCAGTTGTCTTATTAAATGTCACTTTTTCGGTGATCGAATGTCGTTTATTTACCTTTGCCTGCTATTTTGCTTCGATACAAATAGTAAATAAAATTATACGATTTATAAGTGACGTGAAAATGAAAAACATGTATTTAATATAACTTAGCTTTATTTTATTTTAAACGATAGTATATAGACGTCTAGTACTTTTACATAAAAAGACATCGCCGCCCCTTCATTGTTGTATTTATTTACTTTAGAATTCTAATTAAGTTTAAAAACAAATACCAATACGACGAATAATGGACGACGAAGAACGTTATAAATTTGCCGCCTGCACATATTTCGCAAGAAATCATCCTGGAGAAAGTTGCGGCAGCAATGGTTTACCACTTACTCCAAGCTCAGTAACAATATTAGGCAGAGCTCAAAAATTGCTAACACTAGAACATCCTAATTTATGCACTTATCTAGACATTATACGGGGGAAACATGGTTAGTAGTCATTAATACTTTTTTCAGTTAATTTAATTTTGAAAGTGTTTTAACTGTGTAATTATTTCAGAAAGAATAATTGTGGTAGCAGAAGTTATTGGCAAGTCATTATCAGATCACACATCGAAATTTTCTATTAGTGAGATTATAAACATAGCTTTGCAAATTGCAAACGCTATGGAGTTTTTGCATCAACATGATATCACACACAGAACACTATCCGATGACAATATTTTGCTAGATAGCAATGGGAATGTGAAGCTTTTTAACTATGGAATGTTCTATATGACTGATGGTGGAACTGAGGTTCATTTTCCTTTGGGGTAAGTGAAGAAATTATTCGTAGGTTATCTAATAAACAATAATTCCAAGTTTTAATATCTACTATATTATAACATTGTCTTGAAATATGATTCTCTTTGTTCTTTCAATCCTGGTTTTGCTTTTATATTTCCTTTGTAAAAATACAACATCATTTATAAATAACTATTCGGAAACATTAAATTTATCTGTATTACTTTCAGTCTACCTCGCTATTTAAGTCCAGAAACAATTTTAAATGGAGGAGGTCCTGCTGCTGATATTTGGAGTTTTGGTATCATATTACTGGAGCTGTGTTTAGGAAAATTATGGGGTAACTTAAAACCAGGCCCAATTTTGAGAAGAATACTCACGTTGGTCCATGCAAGTAATCCTGCTGAGAGGATTGCAAGGGAACATGATTGTTATGATGCCTATAAGGTATAAGATTATTTAATAAGGTATAAGTTATAAGGTGTAAGATTTTTACATAAAACAAAAGTTCAATGTTCTAATTTAGTGTCCTTTCATGTGTCAATGAAAGGACACTAAATTAGATAGAAAGAAATGTTTTTTATCCTAAAAATTTTAATATAAATCCATACCAATTGTATTGAAAAATTGTACTTGTAAATCAAATTATATCTTAAGTACCCATATCAGAAAAAAATATGTCATTGACAAAATAAACAAAATGTAATACTTAATTTTAGGCCCTACCGGAAAGTATGCGAAACATAATAGAACAATGTTTAAAAATATATCCACAAGGGAGAACTACATTCAAAGATTTGGTTAAAGAATTATCAAAATTAAATAATCAAAAGTCAATAGATATTAAGGCTCTGAGAGGATTATTGGGTTGTAAATTACAATTTCTGTACCACTGGTGGCAGTTGGCTGGAGGCGATATTATATCAGAGTTGAAAAAGAATGGTCTCATTAAGAACAGTCCTCCTATTTTGTCTATGCCAATGTATGTATTCAGTTTTTTTTACAATATTTTCTATATGTATGCTACTATTTTTAAGAAGAACATTGTGAGCTTGTATGGGGTGACATCTTGAGCTGAATTGAACCAATTATAATATATTGTTTGAAAATATATAAACCCAACATATATGTATAAACCCAAGAAATCAAAGGCCCCTAGCCTTAGTATTTTATTAAAGAAAATAATTATTGCTTGTTATTATTGTTTCATCATCTAATAAATTTCTTTAACACTTATACTGTATATAATTTTAGAGCAATTCTTCTAGACGGGTGCACGATAGGCGGCAAGAAAAATGCGTTATTTGATAGAAGGATAGCCAAATACAGTTTGGATATATTAAAAAATCGCCTAGCCCATGTTTCCCCACACGATTTTTATCCCCTAATGCATGAAAAGAGAAAAGATTATGACGCAATAGCATTGCCAAAAATAATAAGAGAAAAAGACACAGAGTATCAATTTCATAGACTTATATGGTTTCAAAGGCTGCTGCATGTAAGTAAAAATTTAAATTATATCATTCAACCTCTTTTTCTCCCTCTCCATATAGTTTCAAAACCAGGTTAGGTATATTATAAAGTTTTGTCTTTATTTTCTTATGTTCTGTGCATGTAAGGGGGTCATAAATAACTAGATGTTTTTTTACACATTAGCACATCTGTGAATTTGCTAATTTTTGACTAATCCAAATTCCTCATAGTCAATCAGTGTCATAGTATCATGTATTGTAACAAAAATATCAATGTAAAGCAAATGTATTCCAGATTTAAAGTGTCCCTTTTCTTTGTATAAAATTTCATAGAAAACAATATCTCTTATAAATTAAATTATGACGTCGTGTTCATAGTATACCTAAAAATAGTATAGTGATTTAAATTCCAGGGCTATCCATACACGGCTCAGTATATAAGAGCTCAAGCGGAGATAGATATACCGCCGTTAGTTCGCGGAGATGTGTGGGCGGCACTTCTGGGAGTTGTGGGGGATATAGAGGAGCAGTATGAGAGGATCGATAAGGAGACTCCGACGCCTACTGATAGACAAGTGAGTATAGCTTGAAATGAGTTTATAAAAGTTTAATTCACAAGTTAATCCTTATATGTATTTTAATGCAGTTCTGTGTTGCCATATCTTTTCACACACATATGTCAATTTTTGCTTGTACCTGTTATTGTTGTAGAACACAGACAAGTAAAAAATACCCCTTGCCATTTCACAAATTCACAGATAACTTTCATGGATCTTACGAAATAAATTTCGTTAAATTGCAAGCATTAATATACAATCATATCATACTTACGCTCTAAGCTTTTTGATAGATCATATAGGATAATATAGGGATACAGGGACAGGGAAAGCGACCTTTTTTTATAACCTCAATTGCTTACTCTTCTAGATCGATGTGGATATTCCTCGCTGTCACCAGTACTGTTGGTTGCTATGCGGAAGGGCCGGCCACAGAACGTTGAAACGTCTGCTAAAAGCCTGGCTCTTGACCAACCCCCAGTATGTGTATTGGCAAGGACTTGACTCTTTGACTGCCCCATTCCTATATCTTAACTTCTGCAATGAAGGTATGTATGACTTCAATAGTTAGAGTTTGTTCATACTATTTTTTTAAATTATAATAATACTAATATAATTATAATAAATACTAATCATAATTTGACATAAATGCTGCTGGTGCTGCTGTAAATAATGTTTAGTAGTTTTATGTATGAATAGTGTTTTTAAGAAGTCTAGGACAGATTGTTCTTGTCTTTAAAATGTGTTAAAAAGGGAATCAAATCTAGTTCAAAATTAGTGGAATGATTAGGCACTATCCTTTTATATTGGTTTAAATATCATCCATGTAAAAAACTCAACAGTTAATATTTTCTACATAGAGTTTAGCAAATTCTTTGCCACTTCAGCCATTTAATGGTGCATTAAAAATTAGAATGGAAACGATAAATACAATTGTGATTTTTAGATATTTTCACTCGTAATAAAATTTGGTACCCGTTATATTTGAATGTCTTATGTACTTATGTTTTTTTTTTTAATTTAATTATAAAAAAATTGTTCCAGCCCGCGCTTTCGCCTGCCTCTCCGCATTCGTTCTCAAATATCTCCATAAATTCTTCCTAAAAGACAACAGCGCTGTGATCAAAGAATACTTGGCAAAGTTCTGGCAAATCACTGCGTTCCATGAGCCCGAGTTGGCAGCACATTTGCACGAAATCAACTTTGTGCCAGAACTATTTGCTATACCATGGTTCTTGACTATGTTCTCCCGTAAGTATTATTTTTATACGTTATAGATTTGAGATTAGAACGAGAGGGTTGGCTCATTTCAGGTATAAAGAGCGTTATCTCCCTCGCACGAACGGCTTCATTTATCAAGGTTTTAGTCAAGTTTGCAACATTGTAAGACTGTTAGTTTTATTATGTTGATAACAAACCGGTATATGAAAGTGTATTGAATGTTTTAGTTGGCTGTCACTGAGTAAAGCCTATCTTATTTGTCAGTTAAACTTGGGTGCAACAGTTAACATAAAAAAATATTACTTACTAATATATCGTTACAAAAAGTGATGTTTGCTAACGCGGTAATGGTTATGGGTTGACAGTATATATTAAGTACCTAAACTGACTGGTTATTATTTTATTTATGAACGTATTTATATATATGTATATAATAATTATTAATTGACAACCCTATATTTCAGATGTGTTCCCTCTTCATAAAATAGTTCACCTATGGGACGCGTTGTTAGTGGAGGGGCCTCAGTTGCCCCTATTTATGGGGGTCGGAATTTTGAGGCAATTGAGGGATACTTTGCTCGATTCTGGCTTCAATGAGTGCATCCTGCTGTTCTCAGATCTACCCGAAATCGATATTGGCGAGTGTGTTAAGGTAACTTTTTATGTGCGAGTTTATAATAGACTGATTTTTTTGCTTTAATTTTACACAAAAGTACGGGCACCATTTTGTTAGCAGAACAGAAGTAAGATATCTTGCCATAGACACAATGTACCATAGAGTAGTTTATTGGACAGAGTAAATATGTTTAAGAATAAATCTATATGTATACTCAAGGTCGGATTTAGCTTTGGCACCAGGAGAGGGTTATATGACCCTGGTCGTGGTCGAGCCTAAGTCGTGGTAAAGTTAAGAACAATTTTGATAACAATCGACACAAGGAAAACCTAGATATTTTATTTTATTATTGACAAAATTATGTTCAATTACTGGTGCATCTAAGTCCTGGAACCAGCCCAGGTCATGACATATAACTACAAATTATGTGTATATATAACAGGCGGTCTTATCGCTATCAGCTATTTCTCCCAGGCAAAATTTCCTGCAAAATATAATGCCATAGATACAATATTTAAAATATATTTTGCTAAGTAAAAACGCGAGACGCGTCTAGTATAAATAAAAACAACAAATAAACAATACGATAAGCTCATCTAATGTAACTAGCGGTCAAATCTGAAGGTCATTCGGTTTCAGTCAACAACCTCGCGTAGTAATAAGGCTCTAATATTTCCTATACGAGTCAATGAACCGACTCTATTCAATAAAATGTATTAGCATAAAAACTATAAACGCTTTTGGGTAGCTGCTCTCTAAATGCGCTAATGTTCCGATCGTCTGATGGTTTGGACAAAAATATAAAAAAAAAACTCTAAAGATGTCAAGAGTGTGTCCCTTGGATGGAACGAAATTAATTAGTGAAGGAGTTATTATATTTTTTTTAGAAAAAAATAAAATTTAAGTAATAGGTACTACACGAAAATAACTGGCTTGCTTTCTATCAGAGAGAGACAGACGGGTTACAAGAGTAGCAAAAAGTGTCGTTACAACCTTTGGTCTTAATTTTTACTGTCTAGTCCCTTTTCGCAAGTCCCTTAGCTCCACCAAAAACAAACAATACAATATCTAGTGTACTTATTATGTACCCACATACATATGCTATTTTTACGGAATGTACGATAAAGTATAGTACGCGTCATTTATGTTTAGCGATTGACGAGAATAGCTGCGCATCGGTAGAATCGCGCTCGTAATTGACGTATTAGTGCGAGAAAGACAACACGACTGGGACAACCAATCAACGCTCGCG
>DWAJ01000798.1:0-27924 GCA_018238005.1 Eurema mandarina
CGTTCCGCTTTCTAAATAATAACAATTTATTCTCCATAATAAGGTTTAACAAAAATGTTTTACACAAGCTCCCAAGATAGGAAAAAATGATTTTCAGGAGCCTATTACATCCAAATCATGAGCCATACGGTACCAAAACTCTCTTTCGTTTGGCGCCAGAGGGCGGACATAGTCTTATGTCTAGTTTAATTTTGATAGCAATGAATACAAGTAAAAGTATTTTATTTTATTAATGACAAAATATGTACGTAAAATTAGGTTCAATTATAATGTACTATCTTCGCACAATCTCCTGCCATCTCAGTCTATTGTGGACAATAGAGTAAGTGAGACACTCACCCTCAAGTATATAAGTATTAGAGGTGGTAGAGAGCAAGACCCTTCCCTCAGCCAACTGCTCGGCACACACGGGAGGGGCGGGCAGCGGCGCCGCGCGCCACAGCCTACCCTCCCAGGGCGCGCGCCGCGATCCACCAGAACCTTTGCACATAGTTACAGTTTCATATATATTTAACAGATATGCTTAAATCTTTAAAACTACGCAATCAATTACCAGGCGGTTGTTTTTAATAGATAGTGTAGTTGAAGAGAAAGGTTTTTGTGTATAATATATGCATGCGGGTAAAACCGCAGGGCGCAGTTAGTTATTTGTAACACATATAAAATATCTTTGTCTGGTATATTTGCCTTGAAAACAATGCATTAGAAGGCCAACATTCTTTTTTTACATATTTCAAACAGATGCAGAAAGTGGTACAATAAATACGAACTTCGACTGCGTATAAAATAGATTATTGTATTAACACATTACACAGATACAAACGATCAGATTATTCTGGTATACCAGTACCAGTAGACACGAGGCTGGTAGGAGCGTCTCCTCTCAGAACAGCATCTAGTTTGAGCGCCTGTCCCACGTGCAGGAACCTCTCGGTGCGCGCCGCGCCCGCGCCGCCCGCGCCGCCCGACCACACGTCCGATAGCGCTCGACGTGACAGCATTGGCTATGCGAACAAATATAATGTTTCACTCTCTGTATACAGCTATAATTCCCTATTAAAACCTTAAGGTTTTAATGAAAACCCCGTTATCATTCACTACATATTAAATATCGACACAGTGCCAAAACTGCCTTAAAGAGTTTCTTTTTATAATTTGATTAATGTGATTTTTATTATGCATTAGCATAGAAATTTAACCAAAATATTGAAGTTTAATAAATAATTGTTATACAAATAGCCATCCAGAAAGCTTTTTTGGTAGTATGAAAAAACGTAATCTCTACAATAAATAGATATAAAGAATACCACATGATACATTTTATACATTAATTAATTGAATATAAAAGAATGGTGTTCTTACCACTTTGTGATCAGAACAGTGCTCCGCGTATATATCCCGAATCAGCGTATCTAATGTTCTCTGTCTCTTGAGAGCAAACGTCGGCGTTTGAAATGCCGCCTTTTCGCCGTTCATTAGCTTCACCTGTAACCAGCCGCTCCCTCAATTAACCACACACGAGTTCATTTCATTCCCGTCCCTGATTCACATTTGGAATAATTTATTTCTACGATTGCCGAAAGCAAACTGCATTCATAAATAGTTTGCTTTTCTATCTACTAAATGCGTCTTTTAAGCGTGGAATTCAAATAAAAAGAAAACTATAAAACACTTATTAATTCGCAATTACGTTTTCGCACAATATTTTTTTGACTCGAAAACTTGAGCTAGCAAAATGACTACTGATAATTAGCTTAAAGTAGCTTACTAGAAGGAACTCCCTGAAAAGTTGCGGGTCGTTGAATATTGGAGGACAGGGTAGTGAAGGGCCGAACGGCGGCACCGTGTCGTCTGTGTAAACGCTCAGCCGGTACCCTTCGCCCTCCACCTCAGAGACCACTGCGAAGATATCTGATTTTCTTGTAAGAAAATAGAGTACTTTTTGCATATTTTTTATAATTAGCCCCAGCTATTTACGGGTCCACGACGAGAAAACCTTTTCATGTAGAATAATCCGCATTTTTTTAGATAAAGATTAAATGGTTCACTTGAATTTGAACAAACTAATTAGAATCTTATTTATTTTTCCCTTGGTTGCCTGGTACAAATCCCTTTTTTCTACCAGTCTACGCTCCCCAGTAACAAAACATTCAATAGTTAAAGATCGTTTAATATCGTAATACCTATAATGTAAGAAATAATAAAAAATAAATAAATCTTAATTTGTAAACACCAAACTAAATAAAGCTATCTAACTGAAATTGAACTTCTAAGTCTAAAATAAGTAACAATAGATAAAAAGGATACGAGTAAAGTGGCTCTTGACGCACTGCGGATTGAAAGTGTTGTGTACAGCGTCCTCCGTAAACACTATGTTGACGATGTCATTGCCGATGTGACGTTTCCTCTCCAACTGAATAACCAAACACGTTATGTTAAAACGAGTGTTATTTATTACAATATTTGCTTTATTACCAACGTGGGGGACCTTAATAATCTATTCATGTTGGCAAATATTCGTACGTTATACAAGTTACCGAATATTCGTAGTTTCATGTAGTAATATGTAATAACCGACATTACTCGTGTAATTTGTAATATTTCTAAAGAACATCTTGGGTTTTACCAGCTATTCTAAAACACATTTCGTAATGATATTGACAAAATAGATAAACTTGTATCGCTCCAATTTATAAATTAAAATTGCGATAAATAGGGAAGGGTAGTAAAATTTAAATCCAAAACAACAAAACATTTGAATAGTTTTTAAGATAAAAAGGTTTTACATCACTGTGACAAATGGAAAGCCATTTGTTAAGCCTCGCACCGGGAATGTCTAACGACGATTTCGCTGTTTTTTGTTTCATATTTGAATATAAACACAAATTACCCGACGACTTTAATAAAGGTGTAACGAGGACAGAAGCCTGTTCCAAAATATATAATTTACAAAGATAAAATTGTACGTTGAATCTAGCTTTGATTCTGGAATATATATTTTATGTAAATTAAAGTTCAACAATATTTAGTTTAAATTATGACTAATTGTTTTTTTTTAATAAAAATAATTTTAAAATCTTTCTAAATCGGCTTCAGTTTATTACGTACAGATTACGTCTTATATGTGTACATATAAAACCACAGAAAAAAAATACCATTCCATTGTTACATTACTACCTCGCACGGTTCCCGTTTCGTTATTGATGATACGTACTGTAAATATAGGTTAACATGCTTAAGTGCCATTCATTTGATGTCCAATGACCCGTAGAAATAGGATTCATCTATACATAGGTACTTAACCTTAAATTTCCAACTTGCGTCGATTAATTATCGTTGATAAATTCGTGTGATAGCTATGATTAATGACAATCATGAATACAGAATAACATTAATGAAAACAACGATGAATTAATTATCTCATTGAGTACATTTGCATCATGTCATATCATGTCACCGAAATTTATCGGACAGTAATACTATAGTCTTAAATTTATTTGTTTTTAGAAGACGCTACTGCAACAAGAAAACTTTTTGTAACAGAATAACTAAAGGAAAGAAAGTTCTGAAGTGTAAAATTGTTAATAATCTTTGAAACAAGATTAATTCGAGATTGAAACATTAGCCGTGTCTTCGCGGAAGTTTCAGACAGAGAATAAGGTGAAACGTACAAAGTGAATTGTTCTGATAAAAGCTGTTTGTGTTTTTAAGGAGAAACAGATTTCCATTAAATTAAAAGCCGTCACGAGAGCTTCAAAATATTTGTTTGTGAACAATCTGCTTCTAATAAATCTAATGATAAAAGACAGTAAGCCAGCTTATTTTCGCAAACAGGACTTATCTTGAAAGCTTTCTTTATTTGAGTGCCGTAATAAATGTATTAGCGAGATAAAATACAAACAGGAAAATGGTATCCCAACATTCCGGGAAATAACTATTCAAAAGGTTTGGTTTATATGAAATTTTCCATTCTTTATATACCTACAGCTACGCCTTCATATTCGTTTACAGTTTAAAAGAAGATATAAAATGCAATATAATATTATAATTTAAACTTTTATTTAAATTTAATATCATCGTATCACTTTGCTTAGCTTATACATACCTACCCTAACAGGTCAGGTATTGTCATCCCGCATATAACAAGGTCATATATGACAATGCATTCATGCGAAAGCTATCACGGAACACATTGTTATACTGACCTGTTGTTTGTTGTCTTTGGAAAACGGCAACATTGTTGATACGTGGAACATAATTTCGTGCCCTTGATGCATCGTGTAAATGGAATGGCTGCCTGTCATGTCACCTGCAGTCGCAAATAGCCACATTAAATTAATATGCTTATCGAAATAAGATTAAGGAGTGGTAAATCATTTTTTTTTGTATTAAACTGATTATTTTAATACCTATACATAATAAACATCAGGGACAAATTGCTTCTGGATAAAAAATCTAAATTGTTCTCAAAAGAATATAGATTTACCTTTGACATCCAGGCCTCCTCGAAATCGGTTCCATCCCCTTAATCGAATCTTGTCGCCCAAAAGTGAAATAAATCTCTGCCATTTCTCGTTACCTTTTTCTGAAAATGAACCTTTATGTGGTATATGAGGATAATGGATTGAGTAGGTTATAGTTGTCATTGTTTATAAATTATAGCGTAATTAATAGTGCTAAATGATATAGAGATTATATTCTTGAATCAACTAGCCTTTTATATTACAACAAATCAACATTCTAAACCCATACGTTATCGACGTTTTCTATTAAATAGATAGTATACTCTCAAAGTAATTAGAAGTAAAAAGTTCGTTTGTATTATCATGTATATTAGCAATAGTTAGAACAACTAAAAGAGGATGAGATTACGCTTGGGGCTAGCCGAGTAGTTGAAGCGGTCTAACTTCACAAAAGTAAGTGTCTACAATACCATTCGAAAGCATTTCGTCGTCAGTCCTCTGGCCCGGCTTCATTATCATAACGCCGATCTTGAAATTCACCGACCCCTCTTGTTCCTCAAGTAATAATACGTCTTTCTGTAGTTCTGGACAAGTTATCTGAACAAAAACGAAGTTTGTATGACTTCTTAAACGGTATTTTATGCAGTGATATTTGGAGGTTAGATACTTGATATGTTTTCGAGTTTTTATTCCTGTATTATGTTCAGATAGAAATGAAACTACAAATACTGGTATTATAAATCAGAAGTCGTCAGAAACTATGTAAAGCATAAAAAAGCTAACACAAAAACAATCTAAATGTAGTGGACATTTCATTAATCTTTCTTTAGCATTTACTCAAATGCTTGGAAAGTTTCAAGTTATGTCCTATAGCTAAAAGGTCTTATAAGAGCTTCGAACGCAAATGATAACATTTAATATATTTATTGGAACTACCATCTGTATCCATCAGTAATCAAATGAGATTTGGAAATAAACAGAAATTGTTTTTAATTAAATAAGCTTATTTTATTAACCTTATTGTGTAATATGTATTTTCACACTATACATATTATATATTTTTACTAGCGTCCCCCAAAAAACCTATCTACCTATTTTTTGTTTAATATTATAGCTTATTTTTATCTCGCTTAATTTGACTGTCTATATCTCGGCTTTAACATCTCAAACATCTCGAACAATATCAGAAATGCAATATAACATGATCTTTATTATTATTATAAATATTACTATATCTATAATCAGCAATTTACGCGTGAATTACCTCTCTGGGCATTTTATCAATTCTCTCGATAGCTGTGAACTGCGATAGAATCTGTTTGAGAGTGGGCCTCGTGGGCGCTTGACCTCCGCCGCCGCTCCAAGCACTCGCTGGCAAGTAGATTTTATGCGCGCCCTGTTGTTTCACAATTTTCAGTTTACATTTATTGTTTCACTGTATGTAGACATATCGCTCGCTTAAAATTACGACGTTTTGAGATATTACCACTATTTTATTTAAGGTAACCAAATCTATTTAGTGCCAGAACGCGTGATTTAAACCAATATAGTCAAAAATATGAAGAAAAGAGCTATCTTACTTTATCAGTTAAAAGATAGTAAAAAGTTTCGAAGTCGTTTCCCTAAAATTCACTTTTTCGTTGTGCCACATTGTAGTTTAAATGAGCGATGTATAAACTATAAGAAATAAACAGATTTAACCTTAAAACAAGACGGTGTTTAATTTGGGTAATGAAGCCCTTAAAATTGATAACGACACTAAAAGGTTTTTTCTGTGGAAACGTTTGTCCATACAAAAACTATTCTAACGAAAAAAAATTGAAGATAGAATAATATATTTTTTTACTGCGGATATGCTTTATTTATGTCAAATGTATATATCTTAAATATTCTTGAGCAATTGGAAAAGTCTTCATGAATAAAATATTAGTTCGAGGTCGTTGCCTCGATGATTTACTTGGTTGTTTGTTATCACAACGTTACTGTGTCAATAGAATTATTTAATAAATGTGGGTCTCCTACATAATGTTGTTTTGAATATACGAATATAAGAGCGTTGCTTGCCTGCTTCAAAATGTAACAGAAATAAGAATCAGACAAATAGTTTTATTGTAATTTTTTATGTACTACATACTGAGTAACTTCTCTTAGTTACGGAGTTTTATGAACATTTTCCTGTCCGTAAACTCTCTCATTTGAGCTAGGGTAAGGAACAATCGTAGAATGCTTACCATTTTATTGAAGAGTATGGCTCGTAAAAGGCCCGCTCCTTCCTGGACCACGCTTAATAAATACGGCTCTCTGGCGCCATCTACTCCGATGTAGTTTTGGTGCACTGTGAATAAGAAGCATGTACTTGTACTAATCCCACCGGAATCCTTATAATACTAAAACCTTATAAGGTATAGGCCTTTTTTATGTTTTTTCCTTAACATTTGTTTTGCTTTAAAACCATCCTCTTACATTAAGTTTATATTAAAAAAATAATAATGTAAAGCGGTTCATTTCGGTCTATTATCGAGTTATGCGCTTACCAACACATTTTGAGATTCATTTTTATATTATAAAATTTCACGTCTCACTACCCTGTCTGTACCTCACTAAACATCTTATAAAAGCTATAAATAAAATACAAATGTTAGATATCACGTAGCTTATGTAACCGCATATATCCAGTCCAGACCATATCAGTGCCTATCAAAACACTGTCGGTATATAAATACAGTATTGTCTTATTCACCAAAAGCTTGATCTAACCTAATTGTTTATTAATGATTGGAATAACGAAAGGCTTTTTTTTATAGTAATTAATTGAGTTTAAAATTAGAATGATTTTACTGTTGGTTGTCACAAGATTCAGATATTTGATTACGTGACGGTAATGTCGCATTCTATTATTGAGTTTTTCCAATTCTGACACGTAACGACGTAAATCGACAGATCGACGAGGGTGATAAACTTATGTAGTCCCCTTAAGGTGACATGTTTTCGTAGTAATATTTTTCAACTGTGTATGTAACATAGTTTTTTCTACGTACAAATACAAAAAACTATGTTACTTATATATTCAATCTATTCGTACCTTCAATTTATTCGTACTTCTAGTGAACTAATAATTAAATCCTGCCAAGAAATACTCATTTTTTCAAAATTGTGTGTTCAGATTGTTCTAGCTATAGCCTATAGGTATGGGTTTTACTTTATCGTTTACTTTTTCGATAATAAGAACTCAACGGTAAGATATCGAAGTTAGCATTCAAATCAACGTAGTAACAAAACGAATAAAGGTACATATGATCGTAGAATGTAGATGATGAGGAATGGTGGGCGCATCGGACAGATTGTCGACAACACAAATCGATGTAAAGTATATTTGTTTTCCTTTACTTCACATCACGCCCTATTTCATCGAGGTAAACATGTTTATGTTTCTAGTTTAATACAATTAATGGGCTCAATTTTAATAAAATAAAAAATATGTTACATATTCTTAGACAGATGAGTAATATATTATATTGGAATATTCTAAAGAGTAAACAAAATTCCAACCTTTTTAGGTAAACACAATTATAGGCTATCAAAGATAAAAATATACGAAATAAAGTTGTTGTATCTTTGTTATTTAGATCAAATAGTGCGGATGAATGATCAAAATGGTCTCTAAGGTTTATTGATAGAACTAATGGCCTGGAGAGAGACTGATGTTTCCAATAATTCGCACAGGCCTATTTATAGATAAGGAAAAACTAATTTGGACGAAACGTTTTTATTTTCATTAACAAAGAAACGAAACAAGAAGATATAGTCGTCACGACACACATACATTAAAATGTATTTGAATAATTTAATTAAATCTTTAGATAATGCTTAAATAATATTTGTCCGTACTTATGCAAAATGGAACCACTAGACAAATGTATTTTTTGGGTTTATGCAAGAATTCTTATCTAAATATGGTCTATTTTCTTATACCAAAAAGAACCAACTAATCAATCCAAATCAAAAACAATTTTGGAATGAAAAAATGACCATAAATGAATGAATGACCATGAAATAAACCATATTTAGATAAGAAATCTTGAATAAATCCAAAAAAAAAATTGTTGAGTGGTGTTCCATTTTGCAAAATACGGACATTAATTATCCTATAACGACGTATGTACCTTCTTGGTAATAAAAGTGGTAAAAATGCACTAAAAATCGTGTCATCTCACCCGTTTTATCACACCGTAAAATGCAACTTCAAAATAACAACTCTTACCTCCCTTTGTATTTATACTTTGTGGTTTAAGGGGCAAAGGCCTTGACTGCCTGACTTAGAGCGACATTAAAACATTTCTAAAATAAAACTTGTATTGAATGCATAAAAAATCTCGTGACGGAAGTCTCTCCAGTCGACGACTTCCAACTTACTTTAAAATATGTACGTCTCAAACAGAAAATTTAAATGTCTTAGAAGAATTGTGCCTGCTATAACCTACAAATAAAATGCTTTATCTATATATAAAATAATAAATCTAGAAAATGAAGATAAATAAGCAACTCCATACTGTGTTTACATATTAAAAAAGGTTGCTTTTTGCTTAATTTTTTTTTAACAATAATTAACATTCGACATGAAGTCATATTTTTGTTTGGACACGAGATGAAAATTAGAAATAAGATAAAAATATTACCTATCAGCGTATTAAAAAAAAGTAAGTACAAAATAAATTTCCATGCTGTTTTTTATAATTTGAAATTCAAATTAGGTACGAACAAATTGAAGTTTCTTTTAAGTATCTGACGCTATATTTCACCACCATCCGGCAAAGTCGAACGACTACCAAGCTACGGAATAACAATGATGTAAAAAGGTTAAGTGCCTCTTAAAAATAACGTTTTGCTGAAATACGTAGAATTAAAGCGGTATGAATATAATAGTACTGCTGAATCTAAATTGCTTTATACTTTTGAGGCTATCGAATGGTTTTATCAAGCTTAAAGTGTTTTGTAATCTCAAATGTTTCCACTATGTGGTTCAATTTCTCAATCTATTGAAACTAAATTTTAATTGTCTGTCTCGTTGTCTGGTTATAGTTAATTATTTTCAAAGATTTAATACTACATTTAAAATTAACTTACTTTTTATACTTTAGTAACACATATGTAACAATAAATATTATAATAATTATTTATTTTATATGCAAGTAAACATATACTCGTATGTAGGTACCTACTAACTTAAATTATAGTATCAACTACTAATAAGAAGAACTTACTTTTGCCAAGAAAGTATTTGAAGTACCATCGTGTCTGGAATTCTGGATTTTCGAGTACTGGTGCGCTGGGCGGGCCAAATAACTATAAATGATTTAAAAAGTTAATATTACGTAATTAACAAATTCCCAAAAGTTTAATATTACTTTGTCTCTAATATCCTTTATAGTATATATTTTTCAAACAAAAAATAATCATTAATATCGATTCACTTTAATGACAAAAGAGAAACATGAATATCTGTGAAAAACGAAGATATTTCCGCCAACACATAATAAATTAAAAAATAAACGTGACATTGGCAAACAACTAACTTCTAAGAAAACTGTCAAATTGAGGAACTAATTCCTTTTTGAATATACATATTACATACATTAATTAATTATTAATGGTAACGTTACCTCATCTTTTTCACCAAGCGAGTTCCCGTTCTCCAGACGGTAACGGCGGATGATCGCATCCACCGTTCCACTGATTTCGCTGGTTGCTGATAACTAAAACGCAAAAAAACAATTTAATACATCATAAAACAGCTTTATGAATTAATAATTCTCACTACCCTGGTATTTTTATTAAATAAATTTCACTCATACATAACCTACCAGCCAGACTTTGACTCATGACTTGGACACAGTTAGAAGCCTGTACAAAAATGTGTCCTAAACATGTTAAGATCACACAATTCAGTGGTCTAGAACATTAAATGGACTCGTATTAAACAAAATGTAACTTTAATTTATGTCACATTTAAACGCCACAAAAGACATAAAGCTACCAAACTTGTTGAAATATGCTTTCATGCTGGAATATTTGCAACTTTCAGGTTATGACGTCATAATCTTTATGGGGTTGTAGTGAAATTTGTTTCAAAAGTGTATTCTGCATAGCTATAGTCAATAGAATTGGAAACCAGCCAAGACGGATGAATGCTGTCTCTAGTTTAGCTGTTCACAACAATGGATGATTGGCATCAGGTCAGGAAACAAGTATTTGTCAAGTGCGGTGAAGGTTCTTTTGTCGCGATACCGTCGCTACTTTATCGTCACTTTTCATACATAAGAATAGATAATAACTTTGT
Organism: Eurema mandarina; assembly: GCA_018238005.1. Lineage (NCBI taxonomy): Eukaryota > Metazoa > Arthropoda > Insecta > Lepidoptera > Pieridae > Eurema > Eurema mandarina. Next base: position 10,801 of record DWAJ01000798.1, read on the forward strand.
GTATTAACTTGTGTACTGTGACACATTTTTTTACATTTGATATGTATGTACTATTGTAAACTATACTAGACTACAACATTCAACATACTCTTTATTGGTATTATAACTGCTTAATCTTGTAGGATGTTGAGTTTTTACCCGTGATTTTCACGAGAATTAAACTACGAGGCGCGTCTAGTTTCTTATGATAATTAATCATCATCAGTCCGGTTTGATTATAAATAAAACTATTCTAAGTCAGAGAAAAGTTACAATATCGAAAGATGGACGAGATGTAATATTTCCTGGGCCATATACAAAACGATCTGATCTATTTGCTTGTTCATGCATATGAATTCTATCCGCCCTTCTTGATTTTATGGTTCATTTCGTTATTGTAATTTATTTATATGTATCCTTTTACTTGCGTATCAAGCGTGTGATAACATGGCTTGTAAAATATATGACCTTAGGAGAAATAATAGTAAAATTAATTAAGGTAAGCGCAAATTTTATAGAAATATAACTGCTTATAAATATTGAAGGTGGAAAAGCTCAATATACCAATACACGTATTTAATGAAGGCGGCAACTTGAGATTAAGATCTTTATGACGGTAATATCGGGATGTCACCTAAACCCTTATCTTATTAACGATCTTGGAAACTTGCCTCGTAAAAATGTTCATTACCAACGATTATGGCATAAACAACATTTATTGCAATAAATACGGTGATGTTTCTTACGATAATAGAGAAATTGAAAAACTGTAGGGATTTTTGTTCGAACAGTTACAATATAGAGCTAGAATTGGAATCTTGATTTTTTCAATTCTTGTATTTTAAATCCTATTTAGTTTTTTGCCACCACATGATAAATTTTACCTAAATGTCTTCAATTATCATGAATATATGTAGATCCTGTTGCATTTATTTTACAAAATTTAAAATTAACCTAATACCTAGCCTGAGCTTTTGCTTCTGTTTATTATTTTTTAAGTCGTTAACTGAAAATTAGTGCTGTAACTTGTACATTATATTATAAAGACCTTATTTCTGAGCAATCAATACGATGATAAGCATAAAACGAGACCCCAGTGTTTCTCGGCTCACAAGGAGTACTGTAGTATACTCATAAAATACTTTACTGCTGCGTCATATTAAGAGATGGATTCATACGACGTGGCCTTATTTAAAAGTATCGCCATTTCGATGTATTAATTATTAATAGGCAGCATATCAGTAGGCAGCCAGGAGCCTGATGACCAACTCCGCTTCTGAAAAGTTAAGCTAAGCAAACCTTGCATGCTTTGCCAATCAAGGGGAATAGGGAAAATATAAAATAGGAGAAGATAATAAAGGATTGTGATAAGGGAAGACAAAAGGGAAAAATATGCCCCCACTTACTAAATTAATTTATTTTATTTTACTGTTCTTATGGATATTATATGATCAAGGCGTGTCAACATGTGTATTGTCGAACAAGAGAAATCACTTAGTGCCATTGAGGAACAAGATATAATACATATTTATATGTTGGGCGTCGCATTAACTGTTTCTTACATTCTTCTATATGATTCTCGACTTTTTACTTGAACATTAAAACGTAATTATAGATACTAGCTGTCGCTTGCGGCTGCCTATAAATCAGGAGTGCCGATAATTTTTTCTCAATTCCCAGAGGAGCTGTGCGTTGGTAAAAGCGTATGACTCGTTCTATTTTTTATACTTTCTGAATGAAAAGAATCTATAAAGTAAGCTGAACATTTGTCCCAAAATGGAAAAATAATATAAATGAAAACTATAAATGATTAAAAAGAAACACCCAATATTATATTTTTCAATAATTAGTTGTTAATTTACAGTTTTATATTGCTTCGGAGACGGAGACTAACGGAGACGTTAAAAATAAGTCGAACGTCCCTAAAGTTTATACTACTAACTTCGTAATGATTTTTTAAACATAGCACGGTTCGTTGCAAAATGTAGTGGTAGTTAACTTTACAGCCGTATGAAATTAATTTCACGCAGCGTACTCATGTACAAGCTTAATTTAAAATTACCGGCGAAGTTCACAGTGGCCTGCGAAACGTATGATTGATTGTCAACATTGCAGCCGATGTAATGACCTGCTTTATTCCTGTACTATGAGGTGTGCCTCTACGTTGTTTCCCACGCTAATGACTCAATTTGCAATGTGCTAAAAAATGTTTTGCATAATAATTTTGCGTCAATATACTTACCTTTTTATAAGTTTTAAGGACAATACTAGCGCTGTTATAATTAAAGGTTTAAAGAAAATTATAAAGTTGTATATTCTATGTAAAATGTTTAATAAATCACAGGAGGTTTAGTTATCGTATGTTGTTTTTGTGCCTAGTTAAAAATATATAGTAAGCAAATCTGTTGTTGTTGTCTTGTTTCATCTGAGGATTTAAAAAGTGATTAGTTTTGCAAACAACACTAAATTATCTAGACATAGAATAATGCACGTTTCTGAGATTACATCAAAGTTTAAGGATGATGTTATGTTTACTCAACTATGTATTATTTTGTATTGCCTAATATAAAATAATACATGCCTAGTTGATTTTTCTTAACACGAGTCAAGTTTTTCATTATTATAATTTTACCGTAGATATAATTTATTTAGAAAGTTTCCGTGCGGCAACCTGTGAGACTACATATCTTAATTAAATTACTGTAAGTGTATCTTTTTTTTACAGACGAATTGCATTTTCTTTTAATTTTAATATTTTTGTGAGACGTTGAGTAAGACAATATGAAAGATCTCAGATTCAAATCAAGACTCAGGTAGTGTACGTATACGTTTATAAGTTCGACGGTACAAAAATAAATAATATGGTAACTAAACAAAAAATAATGAGTTGTAATACTGGTCCGCTTGATATCGACTATACGAACTATGATTAAATGAAACATTTATGTGTCAATCTTAGGTAAAACAAGAGGTCACTAAGGTCTCGATGAGAACATGCATAGTCTGTATGTATTGTAAAAACCTTTACGTTTTTATATTGTCAAAATATTTGTTTGAAATGTCGTTCAGTCCAATCGCTTCTATAATTATATTGCACAAAATATTATAATTTTTATTTTCTACAGTGGTTGTTGTGTTGGGCTATGCCGCTATATTTATTTATTTGAAATATATATGCAGTCTGTAAGGTAACAAAATAATAATCTTTTAAATAACCCATTTGTCGGTAAGTTGGCTATGTCGTATTTCAGTGTGATATTTCAATAAAAGCGGGAATCCTTTCGCAAAGATATTTTTCATTACTCACATTTTTATCTGCAAGGCTCCATTTTCACAAAACTCTTTGTATTGCAGACAGATATTTTAGGAAAGTTCAAATAGTACATTGGTTGCACAATCTTTGGCGGAATAGAATTACCAACATAACGATTTTTTTCTTCGAAATGTTTTAAGAGAAGTTGCTAAGTATAATATATTTATCCTCACTTAAAAAAAGCAATGAAATTTATTTTATAGTTGCCTGTCTTTTAAATTAAAAATCCCTTATTTTCTACTAATATATTACAACTTTACCTAACTGTGTTATATACTATGCTCATAAACAAAATAATGTAAATTTACGTATATTTTTTTAATTTGACATATTTGGGAAAATGTTTTTAATGGCTGGAATATTTTTATTAAGTAAGGGTTCGGATTTAAATGTAACATTTTATCCCGTCGTTTCGAAAACACGCGGTCACGGGGCGTCGACCCGTCCTGTAAATAATTCATCGGTTTAAATCCGTTAAAAATATTTCATTTCAACTTGCCGATGAAATACAACCTCGTTTAAAATATTTTGTTGTTTAATAAAAGTTAGGACATAGAATATGTATTATATAGTCCTATGTATTAACGTTAATGTTTCTATTCACATGTGCTTTTTAAATACCTTCAAAAACCATTTGAAATCCACATGAGCCAATGATATTATAGTTAATAGATATTTTATACACCTACAAATAAACCGAAAAAAGTGTTCCGCACAGCAGCGGCTCTATTCTATCGTTTTGACTTGTATGTATGTGTACATACTAGTCAACATGATAGAAAAGAGATGAAACCAACAAGAAAAAAAGAGACAGATAATTTTGTCAGTTGCGCGTGAATACACCGGTAACCAATCACCCAAAGATAAGACGTCCTAATGCTTTTGCGTCTATGAAATTTTACGCATATAACATATCTGTTTAATCATTGCAATAATTTGATATAATTTTATCATTGCACATTAACTAAAACAAATCCTATTAATATTATACATGTTTGTTAATCTATCTCGTAAAAACCGAATGGATTTCGCTAAAGTAGCAACTACGGGTAGACACTAATTTACTTTTATCCCGGTATTGGCACGGAAACGAAAACTTAGCGAGTTAAACTGTGTAACTGACTTTTTTTTCTGTACCACATATACCATTCTTAGTCAAACATTGCTTTCTTCTAAATGTTGTTAATTTAAGTTAAATCCTACTGATATTATAAATGTGAAAGTTTCTGAAAATGTATGTATGGATGTATGTTTGTCATTCATTCACGCAAAACCGGCTGGATGGATTTAGTTGAAATTTGGCATGTAGACAGATGATACCCTGAATTAACACATTGGATACTGTATATCCCGGTATTACCCCGGGAACGAGTACTACGCGGGTAAGACGGCGGGGCACAGCTAGTTATATAGGGAAGTAAGCAATATTTACCTGTTCCACGGAGCCATATTGGCGTCGTGAGAACACGCCGCGCCGGGAGATTAGCTCGCTCGCTGATGAACTGTCGACAAAATTCTTTAATTAATTAAATTTATTAACATTCTCGATCTGTGCTTCATTACATAGTATCAAACAAATATTCTTCTGTCTGTCCCTTTTAACGCTTAAATCTTTAAAACTACGCCACCGATTTTCATGCGGTTTTTTTATTAGATAGAGTGATTCAAATGCGCAAGATTTTTTTGTGTATATAATATTGTGTAGGATAGATATGGGTAAAAACACGGGGCATGGCTAGTTTAGTACTATTGTACCTTTAGATACAGAAGAAAGTATTTAATTGAATATTATGTGGTTTGAATCCCATAAAATAGATTCAAGAAATGTTTCTTGTCTTACGCAGCATGTATCAAACTTAAGACATTAAAATATATTTCAAATTTAAGTGTTCCTAATTATATATTTTTTGGAATGAAAAAAAGTTAAATAGCAAGCATATAAAGGTATATATCATTTTAGAAACATTGAAAATGTTATTGTAGATTAAATTATTAAATATTTCTTACTGTCCCAAATTAGACAAAGAACAATGTGTGTAAGGTACCTTATGTTATAATTTCGTTTCAAGTCGATGTTGTGTGAAGCGCTTGTCATTGAAACTTCGCAAATTGACATCTGCTCTTTGTCTCTTTAGAAGTGCCAGCATTTGCCTAGTTTCCACCTTAATTAATTGCACTTTCGAACCGGAGGTGTACATTGTGACCTTCGCCGTGAATTCTCAGAAGTTTTTAATTAAATAAAACATAATTAAAAGCTTCGGCAAATTGTACATAACATTTTTTATGTTATCAGCTCGCTTAATGAAAATTTTAATGCTTCCGGTAGTTTAATGCTGGTGTATAATTTCTTGGCTTTGAATTAATTAATAAAAAAATTATTGTATACTAGCAGCCTGCCCCGGCTTCGCAGGGGTATTATAAGGGTAAATAGTAGTAACTTTTTTATGTGAACAAATTTCCTGAACGCACACGTATTTATTTGACAACCAATATTTTGACAACTATGAAACTCCAGATTAAATGGCGAATTGCCATAGAAACTTTTATCTTCTATTGAATTTCAACTTTGTGCAGCAGTAATTAGATCTATAATTGTTTCTTTTTATGATTTTTCCGGCGATTATTCGAATTTTTTCCACCTTTTAAACATTCCCTAGACTTTCACGCACATTTCAAGACCAAGATAAGATAATTGCGTTTAGCCGTTCTCGAGTTTTAGCGAGAATAACGAACCGCGATTCATTTATATAGATAGATAGAACGATTTAACTTTTTCTAACTTATTTATCTTTTTATGTAACCTGTTCTATGCGACAAATCAATCAAGAAAAAAAAATAACTTTGGCTGTTTTGGATTTCGATTGCAGTAATGCCACTTTTTTCTATTTTATATAGAATAAAGGTCTATCGACATTTAATCGATTTTCTTGATATTAAAGAGAATCTATAAAAGGACATCTATTTTAAGGATTCTTGACCTATTTGTGGGTAAGCCTGTTTAAACTAATTAGCAGAAAGACAAGAGTTAATGAGGTGATAAAGGGTATGGGCTCGTATAGGTCACGTGATACCATTTTAAGGAACACATATCAAAATATCTATGTAATCTAAATTAAGCCTTGAAGTACATTTAACATTATTTGTGCTATTATAAGAGGCCTTATTATTTTTAATTTACACAAAAGTGTATCAAAAATTATACAACAAAAATGTTATGAAGCCCACGATTACAATACAAAACTGGCCAAGTGCGAGTCGGACTCGTGCAGGAGGGATAATGTATGGGTATGCAATATAGAGTTATCAATATAGAGTTGTATGGGAGACCACTTTAATATTTATTTGTTCTGTTATAACAGCAGTATCAAAAATACACAGACGGAAAGACGGAAAGGAGTCTTAGATATGGGGTCTTCTTTGTTTTTGTTTGAAGTAGCGAGGTAAAAACTACAAATATTTCTATTCACATTATTTTTTCCGCAAACAATCACAAACTTATTTTCTTAATTACCTAATATACGTAATAAATATCGAAAATAGATAGCTACAGATTTAATTATTTTTCAATGAAATCAAAGTGGAATATTAATTTAATCTAGTTTCCTTAGCAAGCAATATCTGAGATATCGCTTACCGCGGTACTCGACCGTGACTCAGTCCCGACTTAAATTCAATATGGACGCCACTCAAAAACGTTCGCCCTCAGAATTTATTACTTTGGCCGTCTTTTGGTTACATACTAAAAGGAATCGTTGTACCTTTTCATAATTTATTACTTTTCTTTTCCTTTCTTTAATAATGCTACATCAAAAGTACTTCATGCTCAGTAAGAACATAAGTGGTCTACATTTTTTTGCTAACGACGCATTGTTATGGAACTGGTGCGAAGTACGAATGAAGGACAAACGTACCCTACTTTAAAATAAAGAAATCAGGTAAACTTAATACATAATATATTGTATAAAGGTATGAAGTAGGCGCGTGTAAACATGAATTGCGCAAATAAGGGATATACGTCTTTTATGAAATATCCTAAAAGAAGATTAAATGTATTCGGGAGAGGTACGAAGGCCAGGAAGTTTGGAAGCTTACATAACTAGGTTGGGATCAGGAAAGGTATCGTTAGAAGAGATTTTGTATGAAGCTTCAAACACAAGTCTCAAATTAAAAAGATTATTTCAAATTGTTTGTTAAATTTATATTACTATTTGACTGACTTCAAAGCGTCTCTTTGATTAAAGTGGTGCGCAAAGCGGCATTAATTGGAACTGAAGATAAATATTTCTCGGACTCCCATTGGATTAGAGTATTTAACATAATTTAATGAAATTTGAAAACCCTTGGCGTTCGGTTTTACGTAGAATGAGGTTGAATTGATAGGTGTGAATTTATTATAATTATAGAAGGTCCGGAAAGGGCCCGACCTTGCTTACTAAACAGGTAAACGATTTTATCATATGAATATGGTATATAAGTAAATAGCTTGTTATAAAAGCTGGGTTGCCTAAATAAATATGTATGGTAAACTATTAGTAAATATTTGTAAGTACAACGCGTGGTTATACATATTTTGCGGTATATGACTAATAGATTTCAAAATAAGCGCCTATAAGCGTTGACATAAAAATTGTCTGTTATGTAAAATTAACAATACTAATAGTAATATATTTTGTTTCATTCATGTTGGTTTAGTTGAAATTTCTTTGTTCTATTCAATAAGTACGAGTGAAACCCCGGGGTGCAGCTAGTGTGTGATATAATTACGAACGCGTTCGGAGTTCAGATTAATGGACGGGCGCTACAGGAGTGGTGCTTAATGGAGCATTCATGCGTTTCTAATACAATTTTCTTGTTTTCATTTCCATGACATTAAATTAGCCCAAACGATGATGTCTATTTTTATATTTAATCACGATAGCAGAATATCTAACAAATTTTATAAATACAAAATATGATTGTGGGGATGAAGAAACATACATTGTTTGTTACTTCTTAACGCAAAAATTACTAAATAGATTTTTCTGAAGTTTGGCGTTCGGATAGATAAGAAGTATAATTTCTATGAATGTGTAACGTGTTACGTGGAACAGTTTCTAGTTGTAAACTAGTAAGAACAACTTAGGATGGTTCTCAAAAGGATGCTACCACCCCGGACAAAAGTGGTTATTTTACTATCATAAATGAGATAATTTTAATTTTATGGATTGACATGTTTTGTTTAATTAAATTAATATCATGTATCTCATTTGAAAAAATTACTCACGTTACGCAAGAAGTGTCACAGACGTCCTTTATTCTACAAAATGCATGTTTATTGTAATTGCAAAAACGTATAAAATAAAGTGCCTGAAACAAATGCTCGAGAGCATAGGAAAGACAGACTTTCATTAGTTAATGAAACAAACTGACTTTGAAACACCTGCTTCGAGCATTTCTTCGTAAACAGACGCCGTATAGAATATTTTAAAACAGAGTGAAAAGTTATTAAGTCTTCAGTAGTCACCTATACAAATGATTATAACCAAACGTCTATAAAAAGATTTACAAAGGCCCTTTTATAAGCGTTTGTTTTTGTGAGAGACGAAAAGAAACCGTTTTCTTTGAAGCCGGAAACAATCAATTAGTGTATTGTGTTCATTTCGCATTCAAACTTCCATTCCTATTAATTGGTCGAGTTCGCTGTACCGTATATGTAAAGGAACGTGGGTCGCTATTTTTAGGGTTGTCAAACAAATTTTTCCATTAATACAATACAATGCTTATACGTCTACGTATGATAGACAATACTAGTTATTGGTGTTATATTAAAAAAAATAAGAAAATAGTTCGAAAATATATTTCTTTACTATGATAGCAACCCTACTGCATGGAGCAACGTCGAATTTCCCGGACAAAAGTTTGTCGAATAGGGAATGTCTATTAGGAACAAAGATTCAAACGTCTTTTGTTTCTGAAATAGGATTTCTTCATCAGAATCCTCGAAGGCCATTAATCGTTTTATTGTGGCTTAAAGAGGGTTTAGTTCATTTTATCTTGATGGATATCTGCGTAATTCAAGATGGATAACTTGTCAACACCATACCAATATTATTATTAGAGCTTATCTGATATTCTCCTATTCAATGTAAATTGTTTGTCGGATCGCTTATATGGGATTGGTATGAATGAGGCAGTATCGCTTTTTCGACAAGTAATAGATTTACAGCGTCTATTAACGGTATATTATGTTTTAAGGTATCACCATTTTTTATTAAAAAAAAAAGACACGCAGAAGAGAAGTCTTTTTGAGTGATTGTCGAAATAATGTTTAAGGGAAGTTTCCCTTAAGACTAGTTAGTCTATTGTCCTATTATTAGGCAACAGTATTGAAGGAATATAAAAATAATAATGTAACCAATGTTTCACGGATGCGGATTCCCGATGCGATACTTATCGCGATCTCCACCCAACTCCGATATTCAAGTCATAACAATAAATTCGCTACAAAAGAATATAAATTCTCCGCAGCAATGTACTAAAATTATGCTTATTCAGGTGCATGTATAATGCAATTTAAAAAATAATGAATTCTGCTGTATTTTTCTTGCAATTTTAATTCTGTAATAAAACACGTCGACCTAATTAGTTGTTTATCATACTTTCTTATATTATGTTCTTGTGGTTTCTTCTAAGATGCAGAAATGTGTACTGTTAATATTTATTATACAATTTATCATTAATGCTACGTTGAAAGAATGCTAAATGTACCTAATAACATTTTCATGTTCTGCACTATACGAAAGTTATATTATAGAGACTTTTTTAAATTAAATAACTCAATGAAAAGACGAAAAAATGGCAGAGGACAACTTTCAGGGTAATTAACCACATTCATCCATTAATATTACAAGACTAAGACTAAGAGTCTAGCGAATGCGTTACCTGTGTTAAAATTATTATTTTGTTAAGATATCCAATTATTTTCTTAGAACAATTTATTCTTTGGTCTCTTTGTACATTTAGCTTTTTTAAACCGAAGTCGTTGTAATACGAACATTGTATATATACAATGTTCGTATTACAACGACTTCGGTTTAAAACTATATATAGTTTTACGTGTGAATTTTGGCTCGAATCCAAAACTTCTTGGGAAGGTTCCATCCCGTGAGACAACTTTTAAGTCTTTAAGTAGCTGGAGGAGCTCTGGAAATATTTTAAATTGCAAATTGCTTATTAATTCACTCCGCTAAGCATGTACGTTTTTATAATTAAAACGAAAGCGCTCGAACACAGGCGCTGTAACACGCTCTTAATTTTGCTGATATTTCGTTCAAATTTGGTCTAAATAAGTTTATAAATATAATTACATGTTAATGTATGTTTCTTATAGTAATAGTTTAAAAATTAGTGTTTTAATAAATTGTTTAGTTTTTAAATGATAAATCGTATAGATAAGCACCTACTATGAAGTGTAAGTTATGTTACTTAAATAAGTTTAGGCAACTATATTATGCTGAATTATTAAACATGGAAATATAAGATTTCATACATACATACATTGACATAGCTCAATATAAAATAAATACAAAACTACAAACAATTTTTTTTCAGATTCCAAAATGCTGCTCTAAAAAAATAAATACGACAATTTCGCAGAGCATTGAAGTGGGCCAGACTTAATTAAGTCAACTGAACTCCGCATGCAAATATGGTCTAGTCATAGAATACACTATACACTTTTATTCTGTACCATGAATTGCGTAGTTTGGAAAATAAATTTCGTATACGCTTCGTGATGCGGGTTTCTTTGTTCTATTTTTAAACTGAATTTTTTGCTATACAAGCCCATATTTAAAATTTGTGCACATTTACGAAAAAATAGACATTTGATAGACATGACGATATTAAATGTTCAACTAGCTGTGTATCGTGATAATTTTTTGCGTATTTTTTAGATTTAATATACCTAATGTAGCTTTTTTTGGTAAATGCATTTTTAATAATAATAATAATTTTACTAGTTTTTAAAAGGATATCAATAGTAGTCACTTATAGTTGGTTAGTCGACTAACTAGCTACAGTTAAATAATAGTAAGTACCTACGTACCAGAATACAACGTTTCAAATATAAATAACATTTTTTAGTTTAGGCAAATAATGCAAATTGCCTTTATATGTTTAAAATAAAAGGTAATATAATGTATATAGGAGTAATCGTGTTGTTGTTGAGGCTTTGGGATAAAGCCTAACACGCGCCTTGTTTGTTTTATATCCTAAGTAATTTTGCTTGGAAAGCCGCTTTAACCAAATTTAATAGATTGTCTCGTGTTGTTGTTACTGGCGTAAATATTTAAACAACATCTACCCTGATATTGGTATTTCATTCTATATGTCTATGTTATTTTTTGGATAAAAACACTGTTACAATTTGCAAAGAACTTTTTGTAAGGTTTATTTGTAACGTCTAAGTTACGTGCAATGTTAGGAGCAATTATATAAATATTGATTTAGCTATAAGTCTAGGCATTCGCCACAAAATGTTACACATTTCGCCTTCTTTAGAAACCACGGTCACGTACATAACAAAATAAAATAATATGCCGTATATTGGTTATGGCCGTGATCTGCGTTCCAACGCTCTGTGGGGAACAAACATGAACAAAATTTGTTTTGTTTCTCAGAAAGTTTTTCTTTGATTCAATTTACTGAGACTTTGGTACTGTTGTATCAACTATAAAAAGTGACGGAATGGAGAGTCACATTTTCAATTAATGTGGCGAAGATAAACAGTCAAAAAAAGTTTTACTAGACTATTTAACTTTAAGGAAACAGTAGCGAATATCAGGAAAACACACCTACCTAACAACAAACCTACAGGAAAATGCGATGGTTTCAACCAACATTGTTGTCCAATATAGCATCTTAATACACTTACATTTTTAAAACAGCAAGTAAATTCTATTTTGATCTATTTATTTTAAATACTATCAATGATAGAATAGCTAACAATCAATATATGTCAAAACCTCTGATTTAAAATATTTGTATGATAGTTAAAAATAAAAATGTATTGTATTTTAGAACAAAAAAAATTCTGTTGAAGTAAACAAATCAGGTCATTATGTTTTTCAAAATAGAACTACGTTTAATTTAATTAAACTGTGCTAAATTGATATAATAGAGTAGCATTTTAAAGTTTCAGAGTGTCGCGCTGCGGATAACGAATATTGGACAGTTGCAAAAATTGTTTGCAACAACTTCGTAGACACTATTATATTGCAGGAGCGGTCGTGTCGCGGCTTTTCATATTTTTTTCATTTGCATTTTTAATTAAGAGGTATTTGATGTTTAATGTTTTAGGGGACAACTGAGCGGAAGGCTCCGCCCACGAAATAAACTCACAACTGCGTTGCCGAAAGGGAGAAGTAGGAAAAAAGGGAAGAATTTTGTGACAAAAAAGGGGACAAGGGAGGTTGGAAATAAGAAAAAATGGTCCTCATTCGAGGCAATGAGATACCTCTACTTGACACTTTTTTTCTGTGGGAGGGTGGTACTACCCCGGACAGCCATCTCTTTCTACGCTTACGTTAACTTTAGCTTAAAATTGTAAGTTATATATTCGATGTTAATAGTATTCTTTGCATGAGTATTAAAAATATTAATAGCACTCAATTTGAGTAATGGAACCTAAAATTTACATAGACTCATGTATAGCTTTGACATCTACGCGAAGCCTAAAGCTTCTGACATCAGTTTCGCAGGAACTCATTTCGGGAGCTAAAAATGCAATTAAAATCAGCTTGACTAGTAGGTAACTAACTGAATCTCGCTTTAATTAAAGCATAGTCATTGTAACTTTATTTTTGTTCCAAGGGCGGTAAATGAAAAAAAAGCTAGATTGACAGTCTCAGAGTATCCGTTCTGGGGAATGACGCTTATTTAATTTAACCTTAAATTGTTCACTTTGAATACAAAACGAGTTAGAATAATTACAATTTAGGAACTGTTAATATAAGAGTTAATATTCTTAATATTCATGTCATGATTGTGACACATTTTGCGTTAAAAAAAGTAATTTAAATTCTTTGGGAAGATGATAGCCGTGAATCTGTTCAAAGTACTCTACGACAATTGTCAATATATTATGATTATAATAACTTCGAAACGGACTTTTTAAAAGACATTTAGAGACTGATAAAAACAATGTTGGGTTAACATTTTTATTAAAATTAGGCGTCTTCTCTCTAAAAATTAAACGGATGGCTCGAGGTGAAAATGTAGACTATGTAATGAACTTCAAATGACAATATTAACGACTTAGATTTCTTTATTAATTCTCTAAGAGTTAAAGAGATTGAAAATCGACTCACTTGAAAAGCTTGGCACAAAAATAACAAAATTAAATATAAACGACTGTAGCTTAATAATATGGCCAACAAGCACTTGGATTTTTAATTTTTACGTGTTATTTATTGTGCACTGTACTCGTACGATAGCGTGCATCGTTAACAAATCTTTAGTAAGATCGGTCGTCGTATCTGAAATTAGATCAGCAGGACATAGTACTACTTTGACTTGGAAACCATACCACAAGGGCTTATACTAACTGGAAGACGGACATTCCATACACATTGTATATTAAGATGTTGCTGTTGTTTGTTTGTTGTTATTTAAGATCGAAACTTTGGCAGGTTCCATTGTCTTTATAAGTGAATTATTGATTTAGCTGTCTCCAACGTGCTAGATTAGACCTAAGAGTATGGTAGTTCAATCGTAGTGGATACTTGAGTATAATTCAAAACCTTAAAGTTGAAGCTGAAGTTTTCTCTTTCTAGCGCTCATAGCACAATTAACCGTTATTTGTGTAATAAAGAGGACCATTTTAATATATCCTATAAGAGTACATATTTTTTTCGTAATACGGTGAAGATTTCAACACCTATTTGAAAGAATATAATATGTTTGGCCATTCATTTGCTGCACGAATTTCAAACGTCATATTTTGCGTTTAATAAATGTTAAGCAAAGTCTACAACAACACGTGACTGTTTGGATTACTGATAGGGATTAAAACTTATCAACTTAATATAGGACATGAAATAAAATGTATTCGTGTTTGTATTCGCTTGGATTTGCGTATAGAGAACGAAACAACAGGCCCCTATGTTCGTGGGTGGTATATCAATGCAGTTAATCAACCAAACTACTATAGCACGATAACGAAATCAAATTGTGAACTTCGCATTTCTATTTCTAGCGGGAAAATAAACAAAGCAATCGTTTAAAAACTTCTCTTTGCAGTTTAGTTTTTTAACAATTCCCTTGTTTTAATAAATAAAAGTTCAGTATGTCGTTGTCATTTAGATTTTGTTACTGGAAACGTTTACAACGTCAAACTCTTATACATGCAGCAAAATGTTTTTTATTAGTAACAGATATTATATTCTTCACAATATTTAAGTATCAACTAAAATCAGGTATTAGCGACAAATAGGCATTATGTTAGCTACTTAAACTAGCAACTGAAAATTTAATGACAAAAATTGCATAAATTAAGGGTTGGCGTGTGTGGAATTTTTATGAGTATTTTTATATGAAAATGCTGAAACGGCACATTTAGTAAATTGCCTGCAGAGAGCGTTTCTCGCGATCCGTTTTACTGCCACTTTAATTGCATTGTAAACGAAATTGCATCACTGGCAATGCATTTAGAACTACGGTTATACTTTAGATTAAAAATTTATTTCTAGTTGCCGTTTAGAAAGACTTTCGTGAGACCATCATGCATTTTTTTACCATTAGAAAACAAATAAATAATTATCAATAGCTTCATATAATACAACAAGGACTTATCTTACTTAAACAACTTATCTTACTGTTAGTTCTCGAGAACCTCCTCTAAAGCTCCTACACTTACTTGCATGTGGTTTTTAATATTCATATAAAAGAGACCCAACACCCCGACACATCCAATAATAGCTGCTTGTTTGAACTATTAATGGAAATAGCATATTTTTAACGACTTTCATACAGAATTCATTGTCCTTCCGCTTCAATACATGTCAAAAGACATACACATTCAAATAAAACGTTATCACATTTTAAAAAAGTAATTGAAAAATATGTCGTCACTGTTATTGGAATCTCTTGTTCGCTGAAAATGCAAACAAAAATTCGATGAAAATCGCATTCAATCCGAAAATATGACGTCACATTCGTCACTTCTATTATATTTTTCTCACTGACCTACATATTCACTCATGAAAAAAGAGTGTGTAAAAGTAGCAGTATTAAGAAGCTTGTATGAATATAAAATTATTCGCATTTATTATTTCTTTGTTTTCCCTGAATAATTTACCTGTTTGGTAATTAAAATAATTTTATATATGGATTATTGACTAGATATACCTACATAATATGTATATGATATGTGAAATAGTCACAAGATTTTTTGAGAGAAAACGTGACAAGAAGATTGACAGCATATATTCGTTACCTTCACAGTTTATTGAATTTATTGCAGTGCTACTGTAACAATAAAATATGGCTGCGATTTCTCCAAATTACAATATACCCACGTCAAGAACCTTTCATAACCGGCATGACAGCACGGTAAAATTTTCATTTAAACTTGGGACAAGTTGAGAAACTAAAAAATTAAGATAATATTTCCGAGAAATGTTGTTTTAAGTGTATTTCCAAGTGCTATTTCTCGTGGTTCACCTAATTAGATTACACTCAAATCGTAAATTAAACTTGCGAGCCGTGTTAATGGGAACTGACAGTCGTAATGGGTAATGACGTCATGGAATTATTTGCGTTTATCGTATTGCCGCAATGCTGGCTCAGTGATTGGACATACAGTGATTAGAAGTAAAACTACATGAGCATAAAACTTTTGCAAGATGTCTAAGAATTTATTACCCGCTTGATCGCTTGATGATTTAGTTCGAAAAAATGATCTGATTAAAGCTCTAATCTGATTAACACTTTGTTTTTATTGTTGTATATGTTATTTCATTTGTGTAGTGATAAGTTAAATGTTATAACTTATACCTAAGCAAAGAAAACGGAACTTGTTTAAACTTTAACAAATTATAAACAAACTTGAACATATTTATATTTTCAGCTTCACAAAATTTGTCATAATATATCTGTCATAAGCATACAAACATTATTTTTTAACAGCAAAACCAAACATTTTTTTTCTATAAATGTCAACGTCAATTTGACAGAAAGGTAAACATGAAATAATAACGTAATCGTTCCTTTTCATTCAACTGAAATTCACATTGAATATAATCACGTACATGTACAATAAATGAACCCTTTAGAACATCAAAATTGAATGCGAAAATCGTTTAATATCAGCGGTGACCTACATTGGATTTGGTCAGGCAAAGGAGACAGAGTTAATATACCCGCTATGGAATAACGAGAAGCCGCGAATTTATACAGGCGAATAATTAATTGTGACGACTGTTTTAGTGTTGTGGTCTAATTGGGCCGATTCGGTCACCCGGCTTAAATGTTACTGATAACATCTCTCAAATAATTACTACGATAATTGTGTAGTCTAGGTCGTACGATACTTAGTAAAAAGTTCTAAATTTGATGTATTTCATGAGGTATATTTGAAATAAACAAATAATAAAATTCGAATATTATGTTGACATATATACACGATGACATAGACTTAAATTATATAAATGCTATGACGTAACAGTTTAATAGGCTATTTGACACTATTGGAAATATGCGTCGAATTATCGCCATCCTAGTAGATAGTAGTGTAATAAAGCGTATTTAACACAATTTAATAGAAAAATATGCATGATTCATTCATATTTTAC
>DWAJ01000799.1:0-27923 GCA_018238005.1 Eurema mandarina
TTTCTTTCACGCAAAAACGGCTTGACCGATTTAGTTAAAATTTGGTATGTAAATAGGTCTTGTCATGCCGGTATTCTCCCGGGAACGGGAACTGCACGGGTAAAACCGCGGGACGCAGCTAGTATAGTTATAAAAAACTTGAATTATAGTTAGTATATGTAGTTAGCCTTTCTTGCATACGCAACAATACTATCAACACAAAATTTTCAAACATATTTCTCTATTCTTTATAATATACTCATCAGTTCAATCGTAATAATAGACGTATCAGTATATAACTGTATCCTAAGTGCAGGTTTTACAGTTAAAAATCGTATAGATATACATTTTTATTTATATATACATGCAATAATTAATTTGTTTGTTTCAGAGATGGCAGCGGAGGTGGTTCGTGTTGTACGACGACGGCGAGCTCACCTACTCGCTAGACGAACACGTAAGTACCTAGCTTTTAATATATTTTTATACAAAACATACATACATACGAAAATTAAAAAAAAAATCAAATGAAAAAAAAAATATTGGGTTACCATCTTCAATAGCCATCTTCGTACTCTAAGGAATAATTTAAAAAATATCGTAATCGGTTCAGCCGTTATCGAGCTATGCGAGCAACTCATTTGTTTTTATTATATAGATAACGTATTCAAAAAATTATTAATTATTTTTAAATTAAAGATTACGTATTTAAATGTATTAATTTCTGGCATACGAAATCAATTTTCGTCCACAGCTTTAATAGACAAAGTTCATCATTAATATAAGCTTAAAGCTATCCCTGCATCGTTTATAGCAAAAACGGTAACTTCCGCCAACAACTTATACGTGTATCTCGCAAGATATCCAGTCACTCCATTTCTAGCTAGGGCTGCCACTTACAACTTTTATTTCCTTCAATATCCTTTCTAAATTACATCAATTATATCTCTTCTTATATCCTTAGCTTCAGACGTCATCCTTAATAGGTTTCACGCATAGTGTAGTGTTATTTATGCTATACAAGTTAGTTTAAGCGTTGTTAAATCGCGCGTGTGTCAGCCCTGGCGGTACAAATTGAAACCAGTCGTATAGGGCATCGCGTAATTGACTTGTTAGCGATATCGCTCCAGACATTCACCCCACCGAGCTGGGAACCAAATGGAATTATACTAAACATCTCTATACAACTACAGAATCCTGTATCTATGTAGATATGAAATATATTTTTAAACAGTAGAAGAGGTTATTATTTATTATTCATTGTTATTTGTTCATGTTAAAAATACATGATGAATTTTACGCTATGACAATACTATTTTTATTGTAATAAGAAACAAACCTCCTGTTTTATTATGCTGTTTTTCGAGTACATATCTAAGAATCCGAAAACTTGAAAACAAATTATGTCAAATTAATATAATACCACGACCTATCATGATATTTGTTTTATTGTAATAAGAAACACACCCCCTGTTTTACAATGTTGTTTTTCGAGTACATAATACATATCTAAGGTGCTAAGAATCCGGAAAATTCTAAACAAATTGCGTCAAAGTTATATAATCTTGCAAAAATCTTAATAAAATGAAATTTTAATTAAAGCTTCTAGCACTTATTTGTAACAATATATCATACATATTGAAGAGCTAACCTTTATCGTGCTAACGTTACATGGATTACGAGAACACGCAAAAAACGTATCATTTAAGGTCAACGCTTAGACGTAGAATAATAAATAATTCATAAAGCTTACTTTCTTATGCGATTATAATCTTTTTCTTTGTATGAAGAAAGTGCTGTAACAAACTGACGAGTATTATATACGAGTATATATTACTAGTTATATGTTAGTAATAATGCGAGTGTAACCGGGGGGCGATGTTAGCCATAGTATTATTTTATAAACCTCTCTATCTGATAAAAAGCGTATGAAAATCGGTGACGTTGTTTTGATGATTAAATCATGCATAGGAACATACTGTCAAATATTCCCAAAAAAATTTTATCAAAAAACTTCCCACGTAAAAAATTACGTAAATCTTGCAACAAAGTGGAGATATAAAAAACGAAAGCGAACTTAAAAGCCGTGTAACTTTAACACCGTGAAACTGATGTCATTCCGTCAGTTTTCACGGTGTTATGTCCGTGACATCTATTTGTTAGTGTTTACGATCTGACAAACAGTTATGTACACCTTACTGGAATGTACTAGAGTTTAAAGAGTTAAGTTTATTGATAGAAAAACCTATCCTACTTATATTATTAATGTGGAAGTTGATGTGTTTGTTATTCTTTCACGCAAAATCAGTTGAACCGATTTAGATGAAATTTAGTATGTAGATAGATGATACCCTGGATTAACACAATGGATACTTTGCATCCCGGTATTGTTTCAGGAACAAAAGAAACGGGCACTGATAGTATTTTATAAAACGCACAATACCCGAAACCAAATCGTATTAAAATCCTTATAGTTTAAATATTAACTTTTTGAATTATTATACTTCAGGGCACTTATATTCTTCTTAATAACGGATAAATTAATTAATAATACAAATATTTTTTAATAGCAGTTAAATAATTTAACTTCTAAACAACTTTATAACTATCTAGCCACATATATGTACTACGCATCAAAAGAGAGTTCCAAACGTTTTAGGGAATCAAAAGTTAACACGACGATGGAAACAAATAATGCTTTCTAGAATTTTCTCATATTGGAGAAATGTACCAATATTGGCGTTATACCGTTAACTAAAAGCAGTTTATAAGCGACAATATAGACATGTACAGTGTACCCTCGAGTTTCACTCATTAATGCATTTATTATGTACACGTAGGTAGACATCTAATTTCTATACAACGTGAAATCATATTCAAGTCACCCACGTGACGGAGTTCCGTGTTCACTGTCACATCCAATATATTGTGCAAACAATATTAATATTTGTTGATTTTAGTTTGTGCTACTGCAAAGACTCCATTTTTAATATTTAATCATGTAACTACATCAAAAATTGAATTCAATGGAAAATATGAAATATCCTATGTTTTGGTATAACAATTTTGACATCACTTCAACTTGAGTTGCTTTTAATATTGGCTGTTCGTACAACGTTGGTCGTTGGTAAATGGATCGTTCTAGAGACAGGACCAAAAAAAATTTCGCAACCCTTATGTTGGGAAACGTTGGTTAAGACCATTTCCAATACATTACATATTATTTACATAACTCGTTCAATACAAGAACAATTACAAATTGCGCAATTACAGCAGCCTCGCAGACGTCAAGAGAAGCCATTGTATATTGGATTATGTGGAGACGCCCTATAACTTCAATGCGCTAATACATTCGCGAGATTCTATATGCCAATGACATAACAGTTAGTGCGTTACTTGACCGACTTCTTGAAAGGTCAAGTGGTGAGATTTTTACCAAGCTATGGAGCTGGCTTTTAGAAATTCATAAATCTGTCTGTATGTATGTCTTCTATAGGTAGAATTTTTTTATTTGTTTGAGATCAAACAACAAATAATATACGCTTTGACAAAATCAATTTAAAATTTTATAATCTAAATTAAGTTTTAGCTATAATATATATAGTAAGTTAAACGAAAAATATAATTGTATTTAAATATTATAATTGCTTAGAATATTTCATTTCAATTTGGACAGTACTTACTAGGGTGAAAACTATATACGTGGAGTTTGCCATTTTTATAAAAATGCGGGAAAACGAGCAGTAAGGGTATCCTGATGTTAAGGTCAGTAAGATATTACGAATACGTCACTGACTTTTATTTAGGCAGAAAAACCAAATTCTGTTAGTATATTTACATTTTACTTTATAACTAATTTAATAACGGCCATGCCGCCAGCAAAGCTATGACATTTTTAGAAAAAATACTGGAACACGAGCAGTGTGTCTGATGTAAAGTAACCACCTTCCCCACGAATATGTTACCGACCTTGATTTCAGAAGAGAGTCCCTCTCAAAATATTGCTATTCCTATAATTCGATATCAACTTCATTGTGGCTGGTATCCAACACAGTTAAAGAGCCAAGTACGGCAACCCTGTTCACCTCATCATCTCATCAGTAATTACACTTGTCCAGACCATAATAACATCAGTTTACATCACTCCGAAATGCCACGGACGCGATCGACGTGAACTCGCGACCGCCTCGAGCCAACAAACTAATTGTTTTAATCATTTAAAAGCAATTTTTCATTTTCCCAATGGTAATTTGAAACGAGACAATGCAATGTTAACAGCGGTTGTAATTGGTGATATTTTATATTTAACTAGCAACTAACTTGGCTTTACCCGTATACAATATATGTTTATTCTTAAATAGTCACAATAATGCTGTCCGTACCTAAACTTTAGTAATAATAATTGACACATTGTTCTTGTACAGTATTATGAATCGAAACTCCCATTCATTATAGTTCTCGAACATTCACTCATAATCCTCGTATTCTTAAATCAAGTATATCATAAAACCTAAAATTTGGTTAGACCTACAACAGACTAGAAACCACATTAATTTCGGTTCAGTAAAATTAAACACAGGCAGACTAACTCTACAGGGAGATCGTAAAATACATATTGAGGTATCGATTCCAATCGTCGGGTCTTTAAGGCATCATTGTTGTCACGATCGAATTACACGTGGAACGCCGCGGGCTCCATATAATTGAAACTAAACGTCCAATTACTATTTCATTTATTCAATACAATTAATAAGCCTTAGGAGAGGTGTGATTGTTGCTCGTGGCCCTCGGCCTTCCCTTCGTTAGGCAAATAATTACGTAGTCGGTAAGGAAATAGAACATTAAAATAGTGTATTTTTTATTTGCTTATAATTCTTTGAAGTCATTGCTTCATTGTTTTAATAAGAGACGTAGTTAAATAGTTTAAGAGTCTTTTGCGGAACAATTTGACGACTTATCATCTATCCTTGATGTAAAACTAAATCAAATAACACAGATTAAAATCTCTCCATTTCTCTGATAATGATCGCCCTGATTTCCATTAATGTCAATCTATTAACGGTAAGATATTCAGTTAATTAATGATGGTGTTTATATCAATGACACCTACAAGACATTTGATGCCGAAGCTTAATAACGAGACGCCAATAAGACATTAATTTGAACCTTCCCAATAATTGGACCTCCTGGGTCTCAATATCTACGGATACTATCGACTAATTACATAAAATTTAAATTCACGCGACACTGGGAAGCATCGTCGATATTATCTTGACACATTTTTAATTATTTATTAATAAATAGCTGTTGGTCCGCGTTTATATTACAGTCTGTCGCCTCGTGTTAATGACAAAATGTTTTTGTGATCTGATCGCTCCAATACGGTTTTGTGAACCAATTAGCACTTCCAGTGGTTTTAGTTGACCGGGCATAAAAGTTTTAATGTGTGTGTGTGTGTGTCAATAAATAAATAGACAAGGATAAGTCCCTGTTATCTTGTCTTCCTATTTAAAGTAGTTTTTTTTTGTTTTCGTACTTTAATTATAATAGTACATTATAAACATCTGCTCAAATCATCTAGCAAGTTGCACTAAAATAATCGTTTTTAAAAATGCGCATAACATTCCACATATAAGTACATCAGGGTTATCGCTCGCAGCGTTTGTAAACAAAAGCATTGCAACAGCACGACCGCTCGCTCCCGCGGCCGACGCGGGAATGCGGCCGCGTTGAGCAAGTCGATGCGCGGGCGCACCCACGTCCCACGGCGATCCACCTGACGTTTCCTCGAACCGATACGACCTTTTACCTCAGCTGATATGAAAATGAAAGTGTTAAGCAAAAACGCTTAACGTCTCCTCGTATACATAACCTTAATGATTTTAATTAAAAAATATTTTTTATGACACACCCATAAGTATTAAGATTAAAAATTCTTACAAAATTTGTTTAATTAAACGTTTACATCACTACAATTTTCGTATAAAAATTATGTTCCTTCGGCTTATAAATGTTTGTAACTGATAAAACATTTTTTCACATTAATTACACGTTCGTAACGCAATGGCCGTTGCAAAACATGACTATTGTGATTTTTACCCTACATTACATGTGCGTTGCATTAACCATTATTGCAATTTGCTTGCATTTCAAGTCAATAGTGAAATGTTTCTTTAAACAGTACATTTTTCGTGAGGAAACACGCACATCTGTGAATACTGTAAGACTGAACAACGTTTTTGCAAATCCATCTGTGTGTGTTATAGGAGGAACACCGGTGGACTTTAGTCGGTAATTGCACCATTATATGCGAGTCCGACATAACCTCCCTCCCCCCAAGAAGGTCGCAATGTCCGAAAAAGGGCTTCCCACTATCAAAAAATGTTAATTCAGGCCCGAACATACTCAAATTCCACTGAGTTCCACGGATGTAATCGCAACTATTTTAATGTACAAACTAACTAAACACCCGTCGTGCTTAATTAATGTTTAACTGTTTAAAATAATTTATGGATGATTATTAAGTGATTTTTATTACAAGAAACATAATTCGTGTCACATATTCGATTAACCAATCCCACAGCGGGACATAATATAATCAGACAAGAACTTATAATACTAATAACTTTATAAAGTATCGCTATAAGATTTTCTTTTAAATTAAAACATATATAAATTTTAACTGCATCTAAAACACTTAAAACGTATACAGAACAATAATTAATTATGCATTATATTCAATGTTTCAAAACGACATTTTAAATTGATTTACTTCAAACAATTAAGCCAAAAATAAAACAAATAGGTACTTCGATTATAATTTTTATATACAATATACATATAAACATAAATTTCTTATACCTAATAATGTATGTTTATCGGAAATCGTATACCGTTTGGTCCTACCTATACTGTAATACTATTTATAACATCACAGAAATATAAGGCCGCTATTTGGAAGTTTATTTACTAATAATATTATCCTTCTCTCATATAAAAATCTCTTAGGCTGTACAGTATGGTAATAAACATTAAGGATCCACGTTAAATTTCCTCTCGTAGTCTTCAGAAAATTCATTTTGCGTCAACGCTTCTAACAACCACTCATTAACTTTGCCTCTGAACACGAATTTCTGAACATCAGTCAAGTTGCGTAGCGTCGGCAAAATACTCATTAAAAACATATAATCCGCGTCGTTCTTTACGCTTTCGCTGGCTTCGTTTTGATAATCTATCTTATCACTGATTTCGTTGAGCTTGTTACCGAACTCTTGCATTGATTCCGAGACGTGCTACTCGAAGGTTCCAAGTAGACTGATACCTTATGAGCCGGCTCCTCATCATCATCCTGTTGTTCCATTGTCGCTTTTCTCTTTCTTTCCAAAAGCAATTCCTGAGAAAGAAATTCCAATTTATCGAAGTAATGCCACTTCGACTTTTTAAACTCTTTCGTCATAACCCTCTTCAGTTCCTTCCGATACTGATCTTTCAAATACTTCCATCTTGTTTTTAGCACCTTTTCTGTAAAAAAAAAGTAAAAATTATGAATAGCAAGAAACATAAATAATATTTCATAAATGCCTTTATATGATAGAACAACTTAAACAAATTAAAACGCTTATACAAACATTGAAATATGGAAAATACAAGTCAACTCTGTCACGTTTCCATACTCCATAATAGTATAGTCTGTGCTCATGACGTCACAACCCAAGCGTCGCACACAAACACGCTACCTACGCGCTCACAATACTCGTACAATCAACTCACCTTCAATATTCAATTCACTCGAGATTTGCTCCCAAGCTTTATTCTGCTTAGCCTTCCATTTGTAGAACTGATGTGAGGGCAGCCACAATTCCGGCCACTGTTTGACTTTATCGAGAATCTCTTCGAATGACATGGCGGTTGGCACTACCGCTTGTGACGCAACAGCGGAGGTAACTGTCCGCTGACCGCTCTCGCGTCCCCGCCACAGCCGCTAGCCGCGGCAACTGATAAAGTATAGCCATCTCTTTCGTTTCAATGCGTGTCGCGTGTACAGGTGACGTCACCCGTCCCCGCTAACACGCTCCGCGTTGCCGCTTTTGTGCGCTTATCTCTTTCTTTTTCATGGTGTTTTGTTTCGCTCACTCTTGTGACGCTTCACGTTGTTTGCCGCTAAATACGCTTGGCGGACGAACCGAAATGTGTAGTTTTAAACATGAAAAAAGTAATTAAAAACAATTAAACATTCAGAAATGTATATTTGCAATATAAATATTTTATTATGGACCTTTTACTTCACTTTATTTGAGATATCAAGTTACGGAAAATATTTTAAAACGTTTAAGCTAAGCTCTCAAATAAGTAATTAGTTTTATAAACACATTATGTATTTGCATTCTCATTAAGTTTCAACAGATTATCAATTATCAGGATAATGAGTCCAAAAATATTAACTTTTAACGTTAAAATTATCTATATTTTAACAATTAATAAATCATCAATTAATAAGTGTTTTCTTTAATAATTAACAAATCAATTAGAAAAATCGTAATCATAATCCTACATATTAATAGAAGTTATAAGGTAGTTAAACTTACAGAAGCGAATAGACTTATAAAACTAAGTACCTAATACCAACTCATTAAATACCGTAATACGTTCGGTAATTCGCAGATCCGACGCGAATACATCACAAAACCTTTATTTATATTTGTATTCAATTAAACACTGGAAAATAAAAATGCTTACATCTAAATATAAAAACGATTCGGTAATCTTGTTCAACCAGCGAAAATCTGGCTTTGGTTCAATACATAATTAGCTACTTATTTAGTTTACAAATAATATAACAGCATAAACAATAATTACAGTAAACTTCATAGCAATGTTAACAATGACGGTGCAACCTCACATTCCGCCATCTCAGCTATTCCAAGGGCCCAGGCCTGCAATCAGTCAGTCATTGATAACGGCTGGACGTGGACTGCGCCCGACTGATAATAAATAGTGATTTGCGCTAACATCTGAACGTCATCGCGGAAACTGTTGCTTTGATTGCGACCTGCCAGTGTCACAAGCTTTGGACGAAGGAGGTGCTATATAGTTTTTTATATTAAATTATATAAAAGAAAGTCGTGTTAGATACACCACTTATAACTCAAGAACGGCAGAACAGATTTGGGTGAAAATTGGTAGGGAGGTAGCTTAGAGCCAGGAGACGGACATAGGCTACTTTTTTACTAGAAAAAGGGGTTAAAAGGGGGGAATCGGGAGTCAAAGTTTATATGAAAGTCCACGCGGACGGAGTCGCGGGCAACAGCTAGTTAAATTATAAAATGAACGTAGTTAATCAATACTTACTTTTTAAGCTATGTTTTTTTTTTCTTCTGTAGGAGATGGACATCAGGTCTCCACTCAAAACGACTTGTCCCTGTATTAAGACACTTTATTATACAATTTGTTTTCTCTCACCTCATTCCATACGATTGAATATTAAATCTCCTGAAACACCAAAAAATAGCTTAAACATCTTCTAATATATTAAAAAATAATACATCTACGTCATACTCCAATGCGAATGATTATTGCAAAAATTCCTTGATGTCGTATAACGATGAAACATCTTATTTTCTATACAGGCGCAAACAATATCGCTTATAACTTGCACACACGTGCAAATCATTAGCGTCTGAGTGGCTAGAGGCTACCTGCTATGGAAATGTTCCGATCTACATAGCTGAGCGCATGATGGCGGAACACCTACATATTGTGTGCTAATACCAACTACAGGGCTCCAACTGTCACTCAATTTCCCTCTAACACTAAAAGTTTACGTGACTAGAAAATAACAGGGGTGTTTGTTCTTAACGTTCAGACTTCATTGACCTAAAGATAGCTAACGTCACCTTAAAATTGAGATTTAAAATTTAAAAGCATTCCGAATGATTGTCCAAACTTCTAAAACATTTTCAAGATAACATCTTCTGACACAAAAAGGGGGATTTTACAAACTTGTCAAACAATAAATGCAAACTTAAAAGCTTTAGCAATTAAATTTACTTGTCACGATGACGATAATGTTCGCTAGTTTGCAGCAATTAACAAAAATAATCTTGATTGCAAACGCGTAAGATACGTTATAGTTATCAGACTATTATCTCAATTGATAATAAAAATATACTACATGTATGTTTTTTTTCTAGTAATGGAGATAAATAATACTTTATTTTCGTAAGAAATATTTTTTTCGGGTTAAAAAAAACATATTACCATAGTTTATATACTATATGGTTATGTAATTCGACAGTCCTAATTTATTAATTTAAAAAAATTACCAACAAATTCAGTACCAAAAATGCTAATAAAATCTGATCACTTTTCCGATAAGTTTTCTGTAACGCCATTATTTAAACATAACATTTATTTATACAAAAATCCTAAATGAATTATTTTCACAATATTTTCTCCCCCAATCAACTAACGATCAGAAAGCTACATAATCATTGTAAAACTGTTTTCAAGGTCAAATACATATTTATTCAAGTATGCTACATATAGTAACACTTTGGAATCTTTTTTAAATATTTATTAACCTGTAAAACCAGATAAGCGGCGAATACACAATACATAGTGTTCATTGATCTGATCTCTAGCGAGCTTAATGTAACAATACTGGTGACAATTATAAAGCCCGGTCCTTTCCCTTCGATCCTTGATTGCGTATTGTATTGTAATGTGACATCATGATTAAATATGACCGAATAAAGCTGCGTTCACACTGCGACTTGTAAGGTCATATTATTTATCTTGGGGTACTTTATTGCGCTTAAAAAGTTGTAGGATAGAACTCTGCATGTAAACTGTAACAAATTTAGGGAATATATTTTATTAATAAGTTTAGTGTGATAAAGCTTTTGATAAAGCCTCCACCTATCTATTAGAGGTTGTATATAATTATAATTAAAGAATTTGTTTTTTGTAGTCGAAAGTAGCCAATAACACCCTATATAAAATATCTATTCAAGATACTCTGAATAAAAAATCATATTTATGTAAAATCATATAATAAATCAAAGGCCTCATCAGAAATCCCTTATTGGTGACTAATCCTCATCATCATAAATTCCTCCTTTTCAAATGTTTACACCAAATTTGTGACCTTCTTATTGGTCCATATAACTAACTCCAAAGCGCTTACTCCAGTTCATAAAACTGTCATTAGTACAGTTTTCTAGGCAGACCCTAACCTGGTGGAAAGGAAAGTGGGTCACACGACAATACGGCGGAATGTCCCGGTAATTACTCCACAATGGAGCATTGTCTGTCGACGACACTTCCGTCGGCTATCAGATGTTTAACCTTTGTACCTTTGATTTTGTGTTTGTAGATATAGTGAATGGAGTTATCTCATTTCATTGGGGTCTCTATTTTTTTAATAACGTCATAGACAAAGTCAAAATAAAATGTCTTTATTCAACTAGACTCCTTATAAAAACGCTTTTGAATCGAATACAGAACACAGAATTATGAGGTGTAAAATGCACTTGCTGTGCCATCAGCTTTGAAATCTTAAGCCATTTTCATTGATGTTACTCTTAATAACCCAGCAAAAATTTCAAATCCCAGCAGTTCCACGCAAGACTTTATTGATACCATAATTACTAACTGGACCTCTCTAGTACTATCTACGTACCTAAAAAATACTATACATATACAGGGTCTAATGTATCTGCATGCCAGACTTTAGCCAAATTTATATAAAGTATATTTTGTGTAAAACGTTAACAAGCATTGACAAACTGTTATACGTACTTACAAATTTAGGTGTATTAGAAGGATGGCTTAACCTGAATATGAATTACATCCACCTCATACCACCGTCACCGTTAACTACTTCTGCCACTATCTACTGAAGCGTGACTTCATACACTGATAAGCAAGCACAGTCAGGAAGAACAATCAGAGACAGTGGAACCGCAATCGAACGGCAAAAACCGACCGCCCTAATGGCGAGCGGACCGCAGGTAGGAAGCGAAATGGCCGGGATTGAAGTTATAGGAATACGCGTGCATATAAACAGTTCAATATAAGAAATAGCAAAAAAGAAATGGTTTAGTTTAAAAGCTTTTTTTCTATAGTATGTAAGGACCGCGATCTGGCGTAACATGAAGATGTGTGTAGTGTTGAAAGCCAGCCTTAGTAACTTTCGCCTTTACTTTTTCCTATCTTGAACTATCCATTTTTTCCAACCTTTAGATTTATTGACAAAGTTGATCTACATACACACTGACTGTTATTTTAATTAGCAGCCTTATAGCTAGAAAGCGATATCTTTTAAACGACCATGGCGAATAGTCAAGCTTTCGAAAACCATTGTTCAACTATTTGTGTCTCGCTTTACCGTATTACATTATTTAATATGTTAGATATATGTTATATAGGAATGAAACTGTATTGAACTCATTTTAATTCTTCGTTTAAATCTTATTTTAATAAAAGCTTCGCCTTTGTATCATAAGGAAACGTCACATCAAGTAAAAGACAGCCCCTTTTACGCCTCTACAAAATAACTTATAAGATTTTTCGAAAAACACTTACCAATCTCGAAACCTTCTATATACCAGAAATCCTCATTAATATCAGTGCTGATAACACTCTTAAATACCAGTGCTGATGACGGTGTTTGTCTTCAAACCGCTCGGCGCCCATAGCTCGACGGTCGCGTGCTGGTCAATCATGCCGTCACAGCGTGTGACTCCGCTGATGTATATTTTTGTTATTATTGCACTTTCACGTTAATATCGATGATTATATGCACCGGCCCCGGCTTACTGTACTCTGATAGAAATCTGGTAACCGCTATATTTTTCCTTACAACTCACAATCTCGATAGACTTTTATGATATAGTTTTTCTTCATTATTGCTTTAATCATCTATTAGCTATTGAAAATCTGATGGTTTCTTTACGTTCTTAATTTTCCACAAACTACTTTTTTAATTCCTTAATATAAAATATATAATAAGTTTGTTTTGTTGACAAAAATATATATTTCATTATTATTATTAGTAAAAAGTCAATGTTCTTTTCAAGAATTTGAAATATATATGATTATGAAACATCAAATAAATTCAACAGCAATGAACATTCATACATAGATATAACATTACATTGTATCACTGAAATTGCACATTACACGCGCTAGTATTTAATGTTACGGTGCTCAAACGGCTCTTAGCGAACGTTTGAGACAGATTACCACTTGGTGGTAACGTTCTACATTGCGAATTGAATGTTAGGGTTATCATGCTTTCTTTATGTCTAGACTCTAGAAATAATTTTGAAAAGGTCTCTAACTACTGTCCCATAGATGTCGTAAGGTTAGGAGTTACGCAAACAATAAAAAAAATGAGAAAAATAAAAATCATTTAATTAAGATAAGTCTGAAAGGAGCAAGAGAAGATGTTTTAAAAATATATATAATAGGACCATATTTCTGGGCGCTTCATACTAGATCGAGCCTTCCAATAAGCACAAGATATACTTAAACATTAGTCTATTCAAACAAAACATAACCCTGACAGTTAAGCCGTCACATATAATCAGCCATCGTCACTCGCCAGCTCATGCACCAGAAGTGGAACAACGTCAATTATTGTGTCCGCATGGCGATCGAATTGAATAGCTCGCGTCGCGGATGTTTAGCGCTGGACGAGAATAACTAATCATCGGTAGAATCGCGCTCGTAATTGACGTATTGGTGCGAGAAAGACAACAAGACTGGGGAACCAATCAACGCTCGCGCACCCGACGATCACGCGCCCCGCGCGCTGTGCCGTCCCCTCGATACCTTATTTTTGATTTCTGCGCAGGTTTTTCAGCGCCTAAGATTCGTGACGTAGGGTAAGTGGAGTGTATTATATAAATTTTACAAGTGACTAGGAAATGGTTCTTAAAATCCATTCTATTTGATATGTTTTTTAATTTAATATTTTTACCCAATTAAATTATGAAGACTTTCTCGGTTGCGCTTATCTTCAAAATAACTGAATAAGAAAATGTGTTCGTGTAATTTTTTTTCTATGAAGTGAGGTTTATAAGCATCATTCACAATTTAACTCGAATATGTCCAAATAAACCTCTTTATTTTCAGGACTCCAAGAAAATATACTAACACTAAACTTAACTATTTGATTTAACTTTCAATACGATATCTTAACACGTTACTAAAATCATGACTGCAGACTGACAGACAGACAAACAACAAAGTGATCATCTAAGAGTTCCCTATTTTATATTTACAAACGAAACCTTAAAATCAAAACCGTATAACATAATATCAATTATAAATAGGTAATTATTAATACATTAGATGTATTTAAAACACATCTATCACCCCCTGACCCTCAGCACTCACCATCCAGCCACAGCTGCGTAGGCGCACAACCGTTACCGCTCGCCTCGACTAGTTTATGTGATTGGCTTTGCTTATCGTGTGACAATACACCTTATTTGGGGCCGCAATCAGCACTCCGAAATGAAATATCCGTTCAATTATATGTTACATGAACCGTTAAGTGTTTTAGAATACAACTAGAGGTATTATAAAGAGAAATTGAGAGAGAAAGAGAATTTTGAGCAACGATAAAACATTAAGAGGTAAGATATTCTATTTTAACTTTCGGAACATCTTAAAAAACTGTTTGACGATAAAAATCCCGTCTATTTTATACAATACTGTTAATAAAGACACATGTGTCAAAAAAACACAACATTACATCTTCTTTAAAAATCCACAGTATATCCATCGTATCAAAATATAATAATTAGATATTTCCTGTAGTAGGTACGTACACAGGTCACAAGAGAAACTTATTACAGTCGTATTTCATTAGCATAATGAGCACCGCAAATTATATTTTACGCTAACATCTGATTATAATATCTAAACAACGCGAACGGTTAATATCTAGAAATACATTTAATATTCTTATCTTGGCCATTAGAAACAGAATTTCTCCAACTCCAGCCCTCCATAATACCTGTATGGGACTGTTTACCATCAATTTGCATTAAGGATTAAACGTTAAAGTTAAAATAATTCTAGTCATGTTTATACACGAACGACGGAATGTAATGCAAACTATATGTCCTCGAAAATTGTTATGACAATTTATAATCTCTTCAATAGATTTGTTTAACAATAAAAAAAAAACAAAAGTAATGAAGAAACGGTAAAAAAATCAGTTCTCGAAATTTTTTTTTACATTTACCTTCGTAAATTTACTTAAATGAAGTAAAATTAATTAAATAAAACAATTAAAATAAAGTTTTTACATTTAATTACTTAAACTGTCGACTGATTCCTAAAACATTAAGTCACATCAACGAATTTAACATTTTAAATCAAACAGCTTTCGATGTTATTATTAAAACCAGATTATCTAACAGCCCAAAAAAATCGCAAGTGTATAAGCAGCCTGTACAAAATTAGGTAAATCCTGGTCGACTAATCGTCCTTTTACGGTCAGCCTAACGGGCAGGTTTGTATAATTAGCCGTACCATTAATGTTATGAGCCCACTGATGGCTAACAGTTATGTTAAAAATTAATTTTATGTTCTCGCGCGAGTGTGAAAGCGATATTCTTAGTTATAAACGTTATTGGCTTACATTTATTGCTTTTGCTGAGGTTACTATTTGTTTTTTTTTAATAAAACAAATAAAAAGGTTTGCTTTAAAAATTGTAATCAGCCAATAAGCTTTTTAATTTAATAACATGTTAAAATTCTCTGTTCCAAGTTTGAAGTTTCGTCCACAATCTTTTAATTCTTAAATTACTCGTTTTCTTATTTGTAAAAACTCAGGACCTTCTTACTTATAGCTAAAAAAAGCTTACTTATTCTACGTTCTCAAGAAAATTTAAATTTAACTACGAAAGTTACAACATATATAACAAAAATACCGTTGTATTAAATTTACACCAAACATTAATTGACACTACAGTATATTATAACACTGGCTATCTAATTTGTCAATAACGAAGCATTAAATTAGACAATAAAGCCGTGCGAGGCGAGAGTCCCGAGTGGCGAGTACCCAATCGTCCGCCGCCCACCATCCGCGAATATTTAGGTTACGACAATAAATCCTCGTTGTCTTTACACTTATGCATTCACAATCAGCGGCTTCATAAACCTATCTGCTAAACCTAGACAACGAGTTACAATACCATCCCATTCACTGAGCACTTGAATGGCCGGTCCCGCTACTCCGAAATTATTGACCTGTTGTCGTATGGGAAGCATTACATAATCGTAGAGGCTATTAAGTTGATCGCGACACTAAAGCCGCTAGCTTATACATTACTGGCTTCACTCGCGAACTATTGAACTTGCTTCGAGGAAACCCAGCAATGTATGTGTACTTTTTTCAACGATCGCTACCAGAAGCAGACCGGTTGCATAATAGCGAGTTCGGTCGCGATCCAGTGTCAAATTAGACCATTTCTGGACGCGAAAGCCGTACAATAAATCTGGTTTGTCTTTACGTCTCATTGGCTGTGATTAATAAAGTTTGATATACGCTTATGAAGCGAACATTTCGATTCGATTTAATTGGTTTCGTTAACGTGTTTTACGCGAAATTTATTTTCACTTTTTCTGCTTCATTATTTTTGGCTTTCACCTCGGCTCCCGGCGCGATTGATGTTGGCGAGCTGTCTGAACTGTGCGATATGTGGGTATAACATTTTAAAACCCTTTAAGTTATTTGTTCTTAAAAATGTCTGATATATCTTGATCCGTTTTCGGGATATCGTATTACCGTATAAAAAAGCGAAGTAAGGGCTGTTCTTAAGAATTTTAAATAATTAAAAGAATTTAAAATTACATTAAAGATATTTGTTATATTATCAGATATTATGTGAGTATTAGGTTACTATGTGGACTTCTCGTATCGAGTCTATCACATACAAAAACACATAAAAATCATTACATTGTCTTGAAGTTATGAAGCTTCAGACACAAATACATACAAGTAAAGTAGTATTGGCTTAAAATAATGATTATTCTCTCAAACGTGCCTTCTCCTAAACGACTATCTATCAATTTTATAATTCAAATCAGTCAAGCTGTGTAAATTTTTTTATTCAATTCACAAATCGTAGTGAAAAAAATCAACACACTACGGAGCTAATAAACAGAAAATACGAAAACATTTACAAATTAATAAATGTCTTAAGATATAATTAACATGGCTGACAAATTAAGCTTTTAAGCTTTAATTACTGCGAATTATTTGTTCGTACAGTTAGACTCTGCGGTGGGTGACATTCATATGGCCATTGGAGCACATAAAATATAACACGTGTAAAATAAATTAAAAACAGATAGAAAGATAATAAGACAATGAAGGAAGAAGAAGAAGGAAGAAGGAATCAGAAAATATACATCGATAATGATAATTGTTTAAACTGTTTTCCGTAACTTAATTCGGACTATACAAATTTATGTATCGTTATTTATGAAGAAATCTAAGAATAAAATCGTTTATGTATTGCTTTAAAATGGGATATTTTAAAGCAACACATAAATAGTTAACAGACGTAGTTATTTCTGAAAATACAACAATTAATCTTAGATAACGTATGTATCAACGTATGTTTCAATTGTCTAAATAATTCTCAAACCATTTCCAGAAACAAGCCCCTACCATCTTCATAATAAAAAACTAATATTTCCCACAAACGTTCTCTATAAAAAAAACTATACAAAAACTCATAAAAGTTATAGCAAATAATATAATGAGCGAATGATAAACAGCCGCTTTCAAAATGAGTTATTTCGCCAAACGTTTCGCTTGTAAGACGTAATAAACAAATTCGCTGCCACTTTTGCGCGACGTTGATATAGGCTTCCGAGATAAGGCGAATAATCGCTAGATAAGTTCGCTTTGAGATATTTAACTCTTGAAAATCCGAGTAAGTTATCTCTGACCATCTCTTTGATACTTGAAAGCTTTAAATACATTCGTGTCTCTGTACTATGTCTTATGCTGAACATCAAAACAGCTAATAAGACTTAAAACTTTGCAATATGATAGACAATTATCTAATCATGTTAATGACATATAAAATACTTTATGTTATTTAAATGACCTTCCTATGATCCAGAAGGAAGATCCTCAACTGACTGCCCCGCCGTTTCGCGCCAATCATGCAATGTCGAGAAGTTGTATAAGTCTTGAAAAAATATCATAAGCGTTTCAGAACTCGGTTTACTCGTATTAGTAGAGGTCATCACACGTCTATGTTACGCAAGTTGGTTTACCCACAAAACTTTATCTCAAGGGAGGATGAATAACACCAATTCTAGAAGCAACTATATTATATTACAACGAACGATGTCCTTTATGACGTCATACATTTTACAAAAACATCCCAAGGTTACATTACTCTAGAATGTTTAAATCCCAGCCTTCTAAGAAGCAATTAATGTTTCTAGTTACCACTTACGAAATGGTAGCGGGTAACTGCATTCTCGTTCCGCAGAAACCAAGTGTACCCCTCACGTATGTAATAGGATAATTTGCACATTCTCCCACAAACCGTTAACGCTAATGGCTTATGAATCTCCACTTGTGCGAATATGCTAAACGCTTCCTCGGCCATTCTTCCAATTTCCAATTCCGAATAAATCACTCGCTAAAATCGAATTTGCCTTTATGCCTTATAGGTAATGGCGAACATTTATCACCAGACATGGAATTGGCACGTGTTGAATATTCATGTTCTGTGCAGACTAATATATTCGCTACGATATTCAAAGTTTGTTGTTTAAGAAGCAAGTAAAGCTTGACATATATGGAGTTGACTCGCAATACGTTTGACTTATTTTATATTGAGCTTGTTATTAGTAACTAGGATAAGTCTTTCAAAGGCTACAATACAAAGAAAGCAAAGAAAGGCAAAATTTCTTACGCTTAAACTAACTACAATCTCATTTGTTACAGCCGGACACAGTCCCTCAAGCCAGCATCGACATGACCACGGTGCTGGAAGTCAGCGAAGCAGACACAGTAACAGGGCATCCACACAGTCTGGCGATCACAGCACCTGAAAGAGTCACCTTCGTCAAGGGAACCTGCAGGGAGGAGGCCAGGTGGTGGGCTGACGTGCTTAGCGTGTATCCTAGGAGTAAGGTAAGGAAACACGGCATAATTATTTTCCACTAGCCTATGTCAAAACCGATCACTTTTCTGAAGTTAATACCCCAGAAAGAAACCCAACTGTGGTCTACGCAGTGCAGAAGACAGCACAGCACAGTATAACGGGGTAAAAGAAAGAAAGAGTCAGAAAAGACCTCATAGCTAAACCACTAGATATTAGTCACCATTAAGGTTCAAAAATACACTATGTATTTAGCATGTAAGTAAGATGTAAACTAAAAAGAACAGAAGTCGTACTTAAAAATATAAATATGAACCTTGAACTTGTCGGCCATTAATTTTGAAGCACATAAAACGATCATTGACACTGCCATAAAGGTCTCATTTTAAGGATAATTGGTGACAACCAAAATTGCATATAAACAGCGGCTTTTCCAACAAAATCGCACCGTAACCGTAGTTTTTACTCAATGTATGGATGAAAATACAGTTCATCAAGAATACTAATAACACATATCACATCGCAAACAAACTATAAACTTGACTGGAAAATTTATGTTCACAATTCCTTTCATTAATTAGATAATAATATTATTTTCCTCATAACTCAATTGCAGACGTTAAATAATTAAAATACCTCATCGGTATTAAATGGAAAATTGCTTCCACGTTGTATCTTGAGTACAATTTGCGCGCAGCTTTCTAACAGACCCGTGTTTAACTCATACATACAACCATAATTTTGGTCAGGGTATCAGCTATTGCTGATTATCCTCAACCAATTATTTTACATGAAATAGTTTTCGATTAGCATTTCTGATTCAAATCTGAACCACTAAAAGAGTATAATAAAATTTCTGAGACTTGCATTTCGTTCTTTTCGTGCGTATTTTTGACATTACCCAAATGATATATTAGTAATAAATGTATCCTATTGATTCACAGACATCGTAATTCTCTAGATTTTAACGATCGATTATCGGAACTGCAAATTTTATGGCAAGTTAGCGAATATAAAGTTTTCCTCAACATCTTAAGGTCCGGCTCAGCTTCCCAACTGAGTCATGTCTTTTCGCTGTAAAATCACACTTGTAGGTCAACTTTCAGAGGATACAATACACATCTACAATTTCTTAAGGGCCTGTGGTACCACGTTTCTTAATGCGTATTTGTTTTACAGAGCATTTTGTTGTCGTTTCTATAGGTTCGAACGCGTGTTTGAATTGATGCAGATGCGCAAAGGTCTTTCGGCTGCACCTAATTTGCGTGCGTATAGCGTTTGTTTCGCTACAAACGCGCGTTAACGTTTAAAGAACTTTGCGTGCATCGGCCCTAACAAAGAAAAAACCGGCCAAATGCTAGTTGCTCTTACCCGCTCAGGGTTCCGATGTTTATAAAAAACATTGAATCTCAACAAACTGAATGTTTTTTAAAAACATCGGACAAACATTTTTACGAATCCAGAAGTTGGAATATATCGAATGTGCCACCAATACACACACCAATTTAATCATTATTATTCGTTGACATTTAAAGAAGTATTTTTAAAAGACACGTGCTAATCTATATTTATCTCATCTCTCACAAAAACTGGGCACGTGTAACATGACAGTTGCATCTTGAGCCACCTGCGAGGAATGTGTCATATTGCTGGTCAAATATTTTCGTACATACACAATTGGTTATAACAATTCATAGTGTATCACGAAAAAACTATTTTAACCAATATTATAGTAATTTAATTACAAAGAATTCGAAGTCAATGTCTATTTTAAAAATCAATTTAACATATCAGAACAAAAAATAGAATTTAACTAAATAAAGTGTAGATTTGATATGAAATTTATTTCTAAGTCATAATATGATACAAGTTATATGATGCAAAATATATTATGACGTAGACTGAACTTGGACTCACCGTTGAGATCACGGGAAATCCCTACTGAGTCCACCTGCGTTGAATACTGTGACCAATATAGTAGGTACTAGGTACATTAGTTTCCAACTAGCTGCATCCCGCGGCTTTACATGCGTAATTCCTGTTCCCCTGTGGCAATCTATAGTCTAAGGTCTAATCTACATATGTGCCTAATTTTAACCAAATCTATTCTGTAGTTTTTGTATGAAAGAAGTAAAAACAACAATTATACCTACATATGGTATGAGTAGACACTCACATTTTCGCATTTCGCGGGCGGGAAGGAAAAACAATAATTGTATTAACTATTTATTTATTTATTCTATAATACATGTACCATAACAATATAAACATTACAAGTAACTACACAAGTTATTGGCGGCCTTATCACTAATATTAAGTTCTAACAGGCAACCAGGCAATATATTTAAAATAATACCTACTAATAATACCAAAAACGCATCTCATAGCTATACCTAAAGCTTTCAAGGATTTATAATCAGCACGCTAATTATCTGAAATCAAACAAATATCTCATTATAGTATCGGATAATTGTTACCAAGAATTCTTCCATCCGTATATAGCTTCCTATGGGCGGTTAGAAAACAGCAGCTAATCACGACCAAAACTGACCACCGGTGAATTCATTTAGATAATTAATTGGTGTAAAGATGGAGCTGGCGACGATTTCTTCCGTTAATTGATCGTGAAGACACCTAATTAACGCCGGACCTAGATTTGTTATCTTAATTTAAAAGGAACATAGTTTTATGAAGTTACACAAAATGGCCACCGTTCGATTTTTAAAACTTTTTTTAGAAGCCAATATTAAGTTTCAATTTGTATTTTTTTTTAAATATATAGTAAACACTCCACAATATTCATAATTTTAAATGTAAAAATTACGTCTTAACTATTATTTGTAACATATTTACGGTAAAATAAAATTAAATACGAGAATATTTTCTACCAGTATTACAAATCCTACTGAACAGAGTCGAAGATAAGAACCACATTAATTACTAATTTAATCGGTCATTATATAATAACATATTAATATTTCATCTGTGACGGGAGCAATGACCTTATAAATTTTTGGCGCCGGGCGTCGCGGCGTTTTTGAGCAAATCATTTAATTGCATTTACGGTCGTTAATTTAAACTGATTCCTCATAAATACAGATTATTAATATCCATATAACTATAAATATCCAGTCAATATCGATCAGGGATATTTTTATCCTTTGCTAATTTGAGTTTTAAGCAACAATTAAAATACTAAAAAATAAGGCAATTCAAAATTAAACTATTTCTTTTATACGTCTTCAATTTCGTAAATTTTGATCTTATTTTTGTACAATGTTAAAAGGGTATAAGCCTGAAAGAACATGTAACAACTCATGTATTTAGTTTAGTAGATACACCGTCAAAAGCTTAATTATAACTTAGTAATTTATTTTAATAATATAACTTATTAACAATTATTCCAATTAACTAACAACTCAAGAATAAAAAAATATGATTATAAACAGAAGTTTTCATAGCA
This sequence comes from Eurema mandarina, assembly GCA_018238005.1. NCBI lineage: Eukaryota > Metazoa > Arthropoda > Insecta > Lepidoptera > Pieridae > Eurema > Eurema mandarina. Next base: position 22,597 of record DWAJ01000799.1, read on the forward strand.
TCGCTAACTAATATAAATAATTTTACATAAATAAAATGGTTGTTAAAACTAGTATTATCTAGGACTTGACCATTCTCGCAGTTAACCGGATGTATTGAAAATCATAGTTAATAAGTGGAAAGCCGGAAACTGGTGGTAAATGATACTATCGATGTCGGTAATGGTATAATTAGCTGGCACTTTTATCTGTAAAAGGCTTGAATCTTATAAAATCTTTACTGCTTCCTTACACCCGAGCTGATTAGAAAATAACTCTTTTAATGCCAATTTCTAATGCAAAAGTTGCTTTTTATTTAAAGCTAGTATTATTTTTAGTAATATCGAGGTTAGAAGTTTTCGTCGTACCTATATAGTTTTCTATAATAATAATAAGAGTTGATTCATGTTCATTTCTTCTCTATACGTTTTCTGATGCTACTGGTAAGAAAAATGTTTTAATTAACAATATAATTGTTGCAGGGCCGACATAAACGAAACGCGACATTTCCTGGTGGTCAAACAGCAAGCCTTCTGCAGTCTACTACCACAAGAAGTAAGTTATGTTTGTCTTAAATAGTTGGTTTACTTTATTATTTGAGACTATATATATCACTTCTCAACATGGAACCATTGGGGCCTTTCGGCCAGTGGTTCGACTTGTCGAAGAGGTTAAGAGGAAGGATGTTCACCTTCTTCCACAAACTAATAAAGGTCTCGAAGCTTCTGTAGTACCGTGCTTTCTAGAGAAGTACTGATTGCATCCAGAATTTTAATTTATTCACAAATATAACTGCTTATCTTTTTATTCTTATTCGAAGACATATAATCTAAACTTTAAGATGGTTTTATGATACCCATTCAGAAGTTTTAGTTTACAATTTCATCCTAATATCGTAATTATTATCTATAGCAGCTTCTACATCAAAATAAGGCTTAACAAAGCGTTCCTTTATTTTAAAACCATAAAAAATCCTCTGCCATCAACGAGAAGTAGGGTCGAACACATGTGTTTACCTTCCATAAAGGTTCTGTGGTTCCAGAATATTCGGCAGACGCGTCGACGCTGCGCGACGCGGCGGAGGCGAGGCCCCGCTACGGGGGCACCACTACCTGGCCGGGGCCCCGCGTGCAGCCGCCGCAGCCCGAGATACCCAGCCTCGCGACACCGACCAATATCGACACCAAAGGTAAGGTTTATGGAATTTTGATGAACTCTTAATCTTGTTTCCAATAACGTGTTTGAACTGACTGATGATTTATGATGATCTAACCTTGGATTGCATTCAATAAAACCATGCCTGATCCTCACACAAACGTACAATCTAGATGCCAAGAGCATCTATTTCTATCTCCTTAAAAGTAGATCGGTAACACATTCGAGAGATCTCTTAAGAGGGGCAGAGATGAGATGGAAACAGAACATCTCGTGTTTTTCTATAAAAACAAATAAACAATCTATAAATGCTTAACTTACTTATTCTATAGCACGAATAAGAAGTTATTTGCATACATTCGTGGTGCCTGGCTGCGCGCGCGCCGCTCCCATGTGACGTCACCCCAAACATGCATCAGATACAGCCACCAATAGACGCTGTATAGACAGGGTCTTCATACACCCGTACGAATTAATACATGACATTCTGCATTCGAAGTACTAATATTAAAAATCCCAAAACATTCCTTTTGGTCATGTTAGTCTGACATTCTGTTACAATTTCCTTTCAGTACTTTTGTTAATTCCTTTCTGTATAAGACTCATTAACTCTTATATTTTATTATTCCTCTTAATTTCTTTTCAAGGCTTACAATTCATTTCATTCAATTAACGACCCTACCAGAATAGTATGAAAATATACTTTTCCATATACAAAAACAATATTGACACGCATCATTCATCTAACCATCTTCATTGTATCCCAAACCATGACAAATAACGTTCAAAGGTCTTGCGATTATATGTATGAACATCTCGGAGTACCTTGACGATACCCATGGGCATTTGCATTTCAAATTTTGCCCCATAACTTTATAATTGTAAGTCTTATTAGCGTGACCCCAATTGTCGAGCGTCCTACTACACAAATTTGCAAATTGAACATTGCTTTTGCATAATGCAATGAATAATCCCATATTAAATAGATAAATAAGTAAATAAATCCTATATAATATAAGGACTTTAGAAATAATTACTAATTACACTAAAAATTATATTCGACGACATTGGTTATAACCTTCTCCAAAATTAACTATTTACTTATTCTCCACTAGTCTTCCTCCTTTAGGTATATTAATTGAACTATCAAAAACTGTTCGTTTAAATACACGTAAAGACACTAGTATTTATCAGAATCTCCTAAAACTCACAGTAAATTGCATACCACGCAATATGTACCATAGTAACTAGTAACAGATCGATTAAATAAAAGCGCTAAGGTACATCACATGTTTATCGTTATGAATGGTTATAAAACTCAATATATTGAATTCCATGATGTAAGTTGTAGGTGAATTGCATTGGTTGCGGTACTATTCGCAATATGCATAAATTTGCGATGCGCAATTTATTTATTGGTTATATCGGTAGAACGGAACGCGAAATTCTGGCCGTAATTGGGCTCCTAGACGCGTTCCATTCGTCTGATAGTTGGGAAACTTCGTTACGAATATTAAGAATATAATATTTAAAAAACATACATGTACTTACTAGGAAAACAAATAACAGTTATTTAATAAATTACATTGCAATTTGCAGTCTAAGAGTCTTAAAATTTATTAAAATAATTTATAAGAATGCTTCACAAGGAAGCATGCTAGACCCTCTAATCTCTACACTATAGTTGTTAGTATTATATTGTGTAGGAATAAAAATATTTTCCAACCAGCCTTACAGCGAATTAAAAGATCGAAACATACTAATTAATAAAGAGTAAGCTAACTGCAATACCAACATTACCGTTATTTCAAAAATATTACCTTGACACCAAGATGTACTTAGATTACAAGTGATGGCATCCTGCTTCAGCTCGTGTATGTCGTATGTAGTGTCTCTGTCTGGGCTATAAATCCTGCGCGTTGACGGGTTAGGTCCTAATTAGAAGCCGTTAGATGCCTAGGTGTTTAGGTGCCTAGGTGCACTTGGTATAGGTGTCGAGAGTTACGGGTTAATAGCGATGGGTGCTGCGTAGCTAGGTGTGGAGAGGCATAACGTTTTATGAGGGATATTAATTATGTTTGAAAATGTGTTTATAATTATAATGATAATATTTCATGTTCGAGGTTTGTAATAGTCTATCCGTTAAACGGTAAATTTACCAAGCTATTAAAATTTGGAAAACGGATCTGAAATATGTACCTAATCGTACCTTTGAAACCTTTGTATCCTTTGCAGCTTTTGTATGTTCATATCTCTTTTGTCGATGATTGTGAAGTATATGTATAATTGTCTTAGTGAATTCAGATATTATCCTTAACAATCTTAAAAAAGGCTTATCTACTAGTAATATTACTAAAGATAATTATCTAAAATATTGGGCAATGCCTTGTGCCCTTTACCAAAATATATATTGAGCGGATATGTTAAAACCAGAAAATAGAGGAAACGGTCGTCGCGCCCCGACGGGTCGGAAACCAGATAACTGGGCTTGTTACAATTTATAATTCATTAGCTGCTCCACTACCCCACTATGAATCACACGTTAATAGGTCAAGCTTTAGGTTTTTGAACGTTAATAAATGCTACTAATATAATTAACTTGAAAGTTTGTCGGGATGAATGGATGGTTGTTACTCTTTCAAGGATAAACTGCTACATGGATTTGGCATGCGGATAAATTAGATTTACTATTAAGTATTAACACTGGACTTTTTGTAGCGGCTTAAACAGCGCATCGTAGATGGTGAAAAAATGTCTTTACAAAACACGAATTTTCAAATTTATTTCTTGCTTCTAGTCTAATAATTATTAACCACTGATTTATTAATGTTATGAAAAACTAAATGAGGTTTGAATAGTTATACATGATACGATTCAAGTTATATTGTTGCTATGTTATATCAACATGTTAACGAGTAATTAATAAATCATAAACATCTTCCTCTTTGGGTTTCGTGTCTTAATGTCAAGTTAAATATGATTAAATTGACAAATCAGTCATGTTAGTTCAGTTTCTATTATCTTTAAAGACGAAAATTGGACCTAACTAAAATAATTTGGCTCCTAACCAAGCATTTATAAAATGTTCCTTATATGATGTTATATACCATTGGCATTGAACAACCAATTAAACCGCTCAATATAATTGTTGAAAGACTCGCTAATTAGGACGTAGAAATTCTGCCACAGCGCCGTCCTGATCAATGCGCCACGACTCCTTGAACGTGATTAATTACAATAGATTGATACGCCCTAACGGCGCGCTATAATTAACCGAGTGCATAGCTTACGATTTATTACCAAGTAGTGTTCGAATGAGCTCTTTGAATATTTGCATACTGTTAGGAAAGAGAGCTCTACTCCGAATGTTGTAGCCGTCGACATCGGAAAATGTTGATACTGCTTGGTTGTCAAAGTCGAGCTAGTCTAATAAAGAATTGGAAAATCAGAATGAATGACGAAAGATAAAAAAAAGGTTTTATATTTATTCGAACTTGCTTAAATACATACCGTATTGCATGCACGTAGCAATGAAACAATAAGGGCTGTACATACTACAATCCACATTGGTCTATTTTGTCCGGTAAATATTATACTATAACGTGGGCACAGACCTTTTTGTGTAGATAACTGATATAAAAGTGATTGTGGATATTTCAAGAACAAAAAGCCTCGTAGAAATTTTACTTCAATATTGTCAATTTTAATTTTGAGCACAAAATTGAATATCAAAAATACGTTCTTATAGATTTAATCACGTTTACATTTGAACACTCAAATAAAACCATGTATTATAAGGACATTTCTTAATGCCAATATAAACTAAATGCCATAGACAATACTAGATTTTCTCTAAAACCTCGTCTACAGTCATGCGTGCACCTGGCCGGTCCTAATTGCTGATCTAACGGCGTTAGGGCTAACCTTTAATTACTGATTACAAATCTACACAATTACCACGAACTTATATAACACTCACCCACAACTCGATATTATATTTTACAAACATCATCTATAAAGCACTTCATATATTTTCGAACTTTAATATTATACCCTTATAATATAATCTTGTAAAACAAGATAAAGTAAAAAAACTAAAACCCAACTACGACAAAAAACGACGCTGAAAAAGTATAAAAGTACCCCATGAATACAGGTAAAGTCACAAGCAAATGCTAGTAATATATATATATTC
>DWAJ01000800.1:0-27923 GCA_018238005.1 Eurema mandarina
GGCGCGTGATCGTCGGGTGCGCGTGCGTTGATTGGTTGTCCCAGTCTTGTTGTCTTTCTCGCACCAATACGTCAATTACGAGCGCGATTCTACCGATGCGCAGCTATTCTCGTCAATCGCTAAACATAAATGACGCGTACTATACTTAAAATTTTAGGTAAATCCGTTATTATGTCAGAGAGATTAATTAGTAAATAACATCCGCAAAACTTTTATAAAAGCTTTAAGAATTAATATAAAAAATTGTATTTTTTTTCGTAAAAAATATGTTTCGTTTTTAAAATTTATTATCTACCAATATTTTTGAAGTTCGTTTCTATACCATAACAGGTTTAATATTTTATAATGTGTTTTTTACGATTCTAGCACGGATTCAAGGAAGATAACATTAAATATCACACCATAAATTTTTTCGTACATTATGACTTAACCACAAACTGAGGTCATTTTAGGTAGTGATGTCATATTATAAACTTGTTTGAGACGGCGACTTTACACTAGAATTAAGATATATTAAGATATACAAAAATAGTGTTGCCAGTACCAAACGAAATAGTCCCACACATTTGTTTACAATTGCTAAGAATAGTGTTTTTACTGTCAAAGAAAAAAAATTCCTACAACCATATTTTATCAACAATGTTCTAATTTGTGTTATCAAATGTTTTTATAAACTAATAAATCTCTATTTTTTATTCATATTTCTTAAAAAAATATTACATAATGATACACAACCTGACATCTCGATTAAACCATTTAGGTAATGTTCTCGTATGTAAGGTCATTGACATAAACATATTTCACGCTTATCGCAAAAAATGTTAGCTAACGAACTTAAAAATACTATGAATTTCGTTTTAGTATAAAATATAATTTATACAACGGTTTTTGTTGCGTTCTTTGAATACATAGATCGTTTGAGTTAAATATTTTTATTACTCTAACTGTAGACATAAGAAACAGAGAGAACTAACTGTTTGTATAATAAAATTTTAATTATGAAACATTTCTTAAATTTTAAATCATATTAATTAATATGTTTGTATAAAGAAAGGATGTATAAAATTGTATAAATAAGTGCATATAATAGTTTTTAAAGTCCTTCCCACGGGAATATTCACCGACCGTAACAAGATCGAGTTATGAACAATCATAGGTGTTTAGTGCAAATGCGTGAACGATAAATTGAATCAACATACATACATACTTAATAAGTAATAACATAATATGTTGTTTGAAAAAATTATTTTTAAAAATTAAACCGTATTGATAAATAATACTTAAATCATCAAATTCAAAGTAAAAAATTGTTATAAACTTATGATATCATTTCACATTTTACACATTTGCCACGATTTGTATGATAAAAAAGCTTGTCGCCAGATTTAAGTAATTGTATTTACATAGACTAAAAAGAGGGGGAGACAATTATTTGCATTAAATGATTAATTTCTCTTAATCTATATAAGTAAATCTCACATAAATGTTATAATAAATACTCTTTATTAGCATTTATCCGCAGATCAGATTTGTTATCTGTTTATCTATCATGTATATATGTGAATAGTGAAATGTAGCGACCTCTCGAGATAGCCGATAGGCATCAGTTCTCACATTCAGTTCCGTGTTTAAATTAATTAAATGAAACGTATTGTTGTTTGATCGTTCGCTTTAATTAGCTCTGATTGTAATGAGAAAAGCAGAATGTGGATACTACGTGGGAAATTAAAGGAAATTGCAGTTATAAAATTTAAATATTCCGTTTGTTTGAAAAACTGGTAGGCTTGTTTTTCATTGGATTATTTTATGTGACTTGGATATACTATAATGGCTGTTGGTTTGCAAACAACGATTTTTATATTATTGGGAGCAACTAAGCAACAGCTCATAAATAGTTGCTTAGGTAAGTGCCTTACTAACAGACTACAAAAAAGGGAAAAAGGAAAGGATATATATATAGGATGCCATGCCATATATAAGGATATATATGGCATGATAATGGTACGATAAAGGGGGAGAAAGAGTTAAATGGGCCATTTAATTGTTACAATGAAGGAAACTGTATTTTTTTATTGTTTAAGCACATATACTTGTAATCAATTAGCTCTTTACTTTTTTATTAAAAAGTGCACTATACAAATAACGCTTTGGTTTAATACTAGGTTTTAACTCTATGTATTTGTAAGGAACTTTGCTTTCATGGTATTGCTCAAAATAAAGCAGGTATTTCGACAAAAGTTCCGCTACAGTTTGATGTCGCCAAAACCGTCAGAAAGCTCATCGATTTTATTTTTAGAAGCGACTCCATTCGAAGTTTTGTAGCAATTTACTACAAACGTATCCTACTTTCATGGATATAGAATTGTTCAGTTTCAATTATAGTAACATTATTTGAAACAAACCTTGTTTTCATGACTTCAAAACTAAATAGTTACGATATGGTATTGTCAGCCTTTATTTATTTTATTTTCAATAAAAATTTTGACAAAGAACATGTTTTTATTTAAAGATAGCTAGAATTATTATAAATCACATATTTTAATTATTAATGTATATTGTAGAGAAAGATACTTTATCAACAAAAAAATTACAACATAAATCTAAGTACCAAAATAACTTCGACATAACAATATTGCTACTTACTCTTTTCACTTTCGTTTTAAGTTTTAAAACAAGCCGAAACTTTCATCACTATCATTAACCACTTAAAGTGAAGCCCATAAAATCATTGTAAAGTCACGGTAACCTATGAACCAATGTACACAATTTCACATTATTGATATTTATGGTCGTTTTCTATTTGGTAAAATGATCTGATGTCCGCTTTGTCGTTTTGGTTTAAATTGGTGCAAGTGGACTGACCCTTCAATGAATTACGTAAGCCGTGCAATGTGGTCTAAGTAATGGTATTTTGAAATTGTTTCATGATGGTAAATAAAAAAGGTAAACTATTTTCTAGTTATAGAAATGGTAAAATGTATTCGTGATTGCCCGTTGCCTATATTTATTTATGTCTTAAACAAAAATCAAGTTTATTAACTAAATAAAATAATAATTATAAAAATAAAGGAGAATAAATAAATATCAAGCTTAACTTTTCAAATAAAACCTGAACCAAAGGTAGCAGGAAAACATAACGTATGCAAAGCTGTCACACTATTTGGCTAGTACGTGCCTTAAGCCCTGGATCGTAACAAGAAACGCAGAACATACATATTGTTCGTTTCTTACTGATCATGTGAATAATTGAACAATACGCGCGGATTTTGCATACAATCACGTTTATTGCAGGGACTAAATGTTCCTTGATTTATGGGAAGCAGAAAATCGTGGGAAACATCATGCTATGCAATTGGACGGCTGATTGTAACTGTGTTAGAAAATTTCAATATTTTTTTCGACAAAGAAGATTTTTATATGGCAATATTAGGAAAAATATATTATGATAATAAAGGAGAAATGTATCAACAATGCCCACTAAAAGCACTAACATTCCTTACTATTGACATATATAAATTGAATTCAGATATAATATGAAAGGTGTTTATATAATTCAACTTGCTATAAGATCTCGTCAACTTCAGCTCACAAACAATGGTATGTCGACCTTATTGTAGCTACAATCACGACGAGGATGTCTTAATACCATTAGATCACATATCACAAACAGTTACATATACTTACATCATGAATTAAAGTGAAAGCTTTAAACTATGAATGGCAATGAAATGTCACAATCATCAACATTCCGATAGTAATCAACTAATCAGTATCTGCGTTTCTGTTACGATTCAGGACTCAATGCACCTAATAGTGAGAAGAACCCAACTCCATGAAGGTTTTGTTCTCCTAGTACCTGAGTTTTATTAAATATTGTTTATAAACAGTTTGTTAAATGTACTACTGAAATGTTTAATTAAAGTGAAGAATACTTTAGGCCAATGAAATGTAAAATCTTTAACATTCATATAGTAGGAAGTTTTATTAAGTAAGTAAAGAAAAATATGTTCAGCGTTACATGAATCAAGGCTTAAGGCTCCTTAAATTGTTAGACACCTTCATATTGTTTTTGTTCTCCTGGTACCTCAGTTATACTTTTATTGAAAACACATAAACGTTTAATGTTCTTACATCATTTAAAGTGAAAGCTTTAAAACTATGAATGGCCAACGAAATGTCACAATCAGTTAACATTCCTATAGATTTCAGCGGATGTTATGTTTTGCTCTATCTGCTCATATCTGGTATTGTTTTAACTAGAAACATAACAGGTTTTAATTTCTCAATTGATAGACGTTTTTATTACGTGAGAGCGAAGGTGATTGAACTGTCATTATTATGTCAAAAATATGTAATAGGTATCTCACAAATAAGGATGTATAGGTCGCGTCACGGATGTTTAGCGCTGGACGAGAATAGCTGCGCATCGGTAGAATTGCGCTCGTAATTGACGTATTGGTGCGAGAAAGACAACACGACTCGGGAACCAATCAACGCTCGCGCACCCGACGATCACGCGCCCCGCGCGCTGTGCCGTCCCCTCGATACCTTATTTTTGACTTCTGCGCAGGTTTCGATCAGCGCTAAAGATTCATGACGCTACTTATATATGTAAAACAATCGATATCAATTACGATTGTTGTGGAAAATAATCTACTTCAGGCAAGATTCCTAATTAATTCTCTAAATAAATCCTAGCCGCCTCTGCACTAAATGTTTCGCGACACAAAACATTGTTTCCATCCCTAATAAGTATTGAATTTGCATCGCTAAATCACGTTTACCCGCTATCGATATCGGCTCGATATCTCGGTGATATTTGCATCGATTTCCTGTTGATATAATTGATACGATATACCGATATAGGGTCAGAGGCCAGTTGTATAATCAATACGAGTAATGACTATTGTGACATACGAACAAATACAATAATGTTTTGATTGCATTATTAAATATTTGATTTGTGTAAGATGTTAGAGGTTGGAATGTTGGTGAAATAATTTAAGGATCATGGTTGCAGAAGGTCTTCAAAGTTTAAGACTAGATGGCGCTGTCTAAAGGGGTTGTGAAATATTAATAATATTATTTTTAATAAGACTTTTATGATGATAAACCATAAACAAGTCTTATCTTATAGTATTCTGACGACATAAAATCCAATAAAGCCTTGAGCCATAGTGTAAAGCACTTACGATATACGACAGTTAACGTCTGAAAAGTGGCATTAATTTACTCCGTAGCGTTACATAGGCCATTATAAAACATTGTATTACGCATAATAGCTACTTAAACGCGAAGATGTATCATAATAAAGCTGTCTCTTTGCATTTCCGACAGCTAGGTTTTATGTAGATGTTATAAAACGAATATTATATTTTTGTGTAATCTGTGTCTTACAATTAATCTTTAACAATTATTGTCATTAAACAGTACTTAAATATTTACATAATATGTTATTACCAAATTTTTATAAAACGAATTTAAATAAGTTTAACGTATTTTCATGTTTTGTAACAAACATAAATTAGTTCATCACAATCTGATTTGTCACAGATAATAAAAATAAATAAAATTGACAGTCGATTTTTTCCCGCCACAAAGGACCACAGACAATATATTCTACGCGCCAATCGAGCGTGTGTTCAATTTCTTCCAATCGCACTATATGTCACCAGTAACAGCCGACAGGGCCACTCGGCTAAATTACTTTAGTAAATAGCTTGTTACGATTGTGAAAATTCTTATTTAAAATTCGAAGGTTTCGATTCTTGTCATTAGAATATTGGAGAATTATATCGCTTTTACTATTACGTAACAATAATATTAAAATAATATTCGATTTTTTAAATATTGTAATTTGAATATGTACCATAGATAAGAGAGTTCTTTCATTGCTTCATCATCATCGTCAATCTGTTACAATACTAATTTGAAGCAGTTAACAATGTGACATAGACTTAAAAACAGAAATTTTGTGAAAATAATAATAAATGTTATTTTATTGTCAAGTTTTATCAAACAAAAACAAAAAAGGTATGTGAATTAACAACTACCTTAAGATGAGTAAGTGTATAAATAAATATACACTCAACATTGTATTATCCTGGGGGTCTCTAAAAATACACTAGTCTGGAGTGTCTAGCAAATATTTTTATAAGAGACCATTCAAACCAGACCTCTATAACATTATGGTATTAAAAATTTAATCTTCAAGACACTAGTCTGGGGAAAAACTTTTATTTATACCTAGTTAATATTTAAAGAATGAAAAAAAAATGTTGAATATTATAGATAACATATTATTTTTGTATTTCTAAAATGTTAAATTCAGGGTTGTCTTTTTAATATTTTGGTTTGACCTGTCCTTCTTATGATTAGGGAGTTAAGCTCATAAAATATTTACATATAATATAGTAGGAAAAGTTATTTAGCTTCATCTATAAGTTCTATACAATCTAGTACATTTGTACTACACTATTATGGGTCTCGTTATACTGGGCGTGTTCGTAGCAGATTTACCCCATGTCAAACGCAGCCCTTTGATACTAATACATTGCTCATCCCTTATGTTATTGAGAACTATTAACAGTCACCAAAAGAACATACAGTATTTTGTATTCGACAAGTTTTTCTACTAAAATACTATTTATTCATCAGAATTATGATTCAAAAATTATTAATTTAAATTATAAAAAAAAATCATAAGTTAACAAACCGAATAATTAATCGTCATTCAACACATGTAGGTTCGAGAAGCAGTTTCTACAGATAAAAACCGGCAAGAAACTCAAATGATTTTTCAAATTTCAAATTGAATGGCTTTATTAATTATTTCAGTACCTAAAAAACTAAAACAACTAGAATTTGCGTTACGCAAGAGGAGTTTAAATGAAAGGAATTTGAAAGGGCAAATTGGTCAATAGTGCGAAATCGATCGTACATAATTTGTAATTTATTAATAATCAATTCACTACGTTGGTGGTCGAAATTAGATCATGTCAATACAAGGCTTAATTGCGTTGCGAAGTTTTTGGCAACACCGTTACAATGGCGGCTAATAATTAATCTGTGGTAATTTTATATCAATACAATTCGATATGCTCAATAATATGACAATGCATTACGAATCGTATAATAGAATATGTGAAGTCTTTTTGTTATACAGCTTATTTGAACAACGGTTTGACTTAATTGTTTCTTAGAAATGTCATTTCATTATTAGAATTTGAAGACTGATCTAGTCTAATAGAATTTCGAAAAATTTCGAAATGTTGCCAACTACGAAGCCATTGTGTATGTAATATTATAATAAATTTTAAAAGCTGACAACACTCCAGAGCTGTCAAGCTCCACATGTGTTCATGGGTGGCGATTACCATATTACAAAAAATGTATAATGTGGCTTAATATTAATGTTATTTTCGAAATTACTTAAATTCTTTTAAATCTACATTAAGGGCTTTAACTGTTATTAAACTTTCGCCTGCCAGCTCGCAACCGAACAAGTGCTTAAAAGATAAAACTCATTACCGATAAGTATTGAATAAACACCGAGCTTACAATTATCTCAGACTCAAAATACGATTATATGCCTTTAATATGTCCTTGGATAACTTTTACCGAGAGCAAGAAGTAACTACAATGGTCCAGCGATGCAAATAAGCGTCATTTTACTTTCTTCGGGCATAAAACTGGTATTCGTATTGTGAAGGGCGTTTTCTGTTAAGTATTTCTGGATTATCAGATCAACTTTAAGTCTTTAAGATTGTTCTTTACAATTCGCGAATTTTTGTTCTAGTTTTGAAACTTTTTAAACGTGTGTGTGTATGTGTGTTAATAAGAAAAGTATATTTGCGAAAAAGATTTCGAAATAGAATGTTAATATTATCATCAATATTTAAGACTGTGGTATCATTAACCATTGAATTAAAATATCATATATCGGTAATAATAAAACTCAAAAATAGTAAATCAAAATATTTGCATTTCTTAAAGAGTTTAGTTTAGAAAATCATAGCGCAACGCTATAAGAATTTTAACAAGGTAACATTACATTGTGGGTTACAAATTCATCTGACATTACCAATCTTTTTCCAGTAGACTGATATTGAAAAGATGTATCAATCAGGGGCCTATTCACTACGGGGATAAAACCACCCTAAGGTTGTTTCCTGTCGTAAAATTTGGCAAGTCAGCCGGCTAAGTTTAAGCTTTTCAAAGTTATATGTATCTGTATTTTGTTTAAAAGGTCGATACTTTTTCTTCAGTCGAAATTTTGGGTTCAATCCTGCTTGCTTATCGATAATATCTATCGATCGATGTACGAGTTATTACAGAAAATTTTAAAGAAAATATGATTTATTATATACCGATTTGTTTAAATTCTTTAGGGCGAGTTTCTTTTTGGTGTTACAAAACATTATAGGTAATTAAAGTTTATTTAAAATTATTTGTTTGTAAATACTTTCTTCGTTACAGACATTGACGTCATAGTTATTGAAATACAAATTTAATTTATTCTTAAATCAATTTTTATTCGGTGATCGGTATCTAATTGAGTTCTATGTCTATAATATTTCTGCGCTAACTCAATAAATTTTAAACAAAACAGTTAAAAGCTTTAACAATTAGCGTCAAACTAGCAAACGCTTTCCACTTAGGAAAAATTATATTATTAAAGCCGTGACACATTCAGAGGGTGCTAAGCCGAAAGGCCCTTGACAGCGTTAATGATTTAACCGACCCTACGTCACTTAGCCCTTTATACCGTATAATGGGTCTGCACTTGTCTTGAGAATATTTGCAACGTCACCGTATAATTGCTTTTAAAATCTAATCGTGATCGGTAGAATTTAATCAATGTCAAAACCTTAGAAAGCTTAAAGTCTAGACATAGGTAATTTTATTAATATTTTAGACAAAAAAAACGTGTTTAAAAATGGTTTACTACTTGTATATGCTACTGGCGTATTACGAGATAAAGTCTCATCTACGTGTATGTCAAATATAAGCGAAATTCATTTAGCAGCTTTTGCACGAATTTTTGCACTTCTAATTTGCCATAACTAAATGCCGAACCAGTTTGAAACATAATCAAAAGAAGAACGAATTCCTAGAACAATTTACTTTTTTTTCTAAACCCTTTTCTTCAATCAAATTACTGGTCTTCTCATTAGCCAATTTCAAACAGACGTTGCTTCTAACTATGTATATACCTAGTTTGCATGTCGTTTGACAGCGCACGTGACGTCATTATACGTCTGAAAAGTTCTAATTGAACAACCCTAAGACTTCTCCACCCTCATACAATATTTTATTGTATTAGGAACTAAAGTCAACTTTTAAATATTTAATAAAACGCCAGTGCAACTTCTCCGATGTCCTTTATTGCTAAAAGCACTTATTTACTTAAGTCAATTTATTTTATAAGTATCAAGTTATCTTGAGTTGTATAAATGTTATTACAGAAATAAAGATAAAACATTTTCAATACAAAGTAAGCCTGAAGCTTTGTTAACTTATAAGAATAAATTCACGTGATTTAGGTATCCCTTCTAACAGTTCGATTCTATAAAATGAAAGACATATAGGACATATGCATTGATATTAGGGATCACTCCTTAATTATTTGTATTAGTGTAGTTAAAATATTTAACAGTAAATTACTACCTATTTAAAAAGTTCTTTTACCAATCAAACTATTTTAAACTTAACTGTACATTTTAAATTTAAATAAAAAAAGGTTTACCTTAACGATACAATTTTTAAACACGTTTTTTTTCTTGGTCTAAATAAAATATTAACCAAATTACCTATGTCTAGACTTTAAGCTTTCAAAGGTTTTGACATTGATTAAATTCTACCGTTCACGATTAACGAAAATCAAGATAAATAGAATAGTATATCTATATCAAAATAATTAACAATAAAATTCCACCTGTACCAATGAAGGTATACCGTACAAATAGCGAATGATTGATATGGGTATAGCACGCGAATGCGTCACGATTATCGCTGAGCCGAAATGTTTGTTAGAACGGTGTAATACGCTTTAATTCATGATACTTATTAATTGTTATTAGCTATCGATATGATTAGTACGAGATACGATGTACGAATAAAGTTTGTGCACAAATTGTTTCATTGACAAATAATTGTTCTAGATCGCTTGTTTTACGTATATAAATTTCCAAATTTGACTTGCTTTATATTATAGTTAAAAATAAGATAAATTAACTATTTTCATTGTTAATATTGTTTAATTATCTTTCGTTGCTAGTAGTATCAATAATTATATAAATATTTATCAGCCATACTAATTTTTATTTTAAATACATGAGTATAATATCTTATTTGGACTGCACTTTTAAAAGCATATTAAAACTACTTTTACTGTCACTAAAATATTCACACCCGAAAACAAAACCACATTATTATAGTATCCTAGCTAATACCAAAGCAGTCTACTATTTTTGTCTATTAAACGTTAATTAATATAGCTTATCTTCAGCTTAAAACGAAGCAGCCAAGATAATAGAACTATCGCCGGCTTAGGCTATAACTCAACGCCCTTCGCGCCGCCCGGGGTGGCCGACGCTTCCATTATCTGTGTTTATTTCATTTTTTATCTGTTCAAAGCTCGTTAAATACACCTAAATTGTACGTGAAATACCTACCATAATTTCAAAGTCAAAGCCTTATATATATGTTTTATAATATGTTTTATCGTATAACTAATCAATTTTTTTAGTATTATTTACATTGTTAATAATGGACATTTTCTTCAATAAATCAACTTTTCCCATCGCCATGAATGCCTGGAGGTAACGTTTCCAAGTTTAAAAATTGTTTTTTATTCTTTATTTATATCGTTGTTCAACTAGGCTATCGTAATGGTATTGCTAAAGAATCATTTACCGGTTTCGGTAGGCTGTTTCTACAACCAAGAACCGCCAAGAAACTATAATTGCTCATTTAAAAAAAAGACAATTTTGTTAATGTACATAAAAAGATTGACTATTGCAATACTTATACGTTAAAATGGTCACTGTCCTGCGAGCGTTATGGAACAATATTTCAAAGGTTTAATGTTCCTAGAACATAAATATACTAAGGTAATTCGATAGTTTAAATATGTCTTTTAATTAATTAATTCCGGGCAGATAAAACAGATTTGTGTTTGAGTATATCCGATACCGACTCTGCAGGAATTCCGGCATACATTGTAATGTATATTATGTTCCGCGATAATCTCATCTGTCTTCATTGAAAGTGATTTTAAAATCAGTTCATCTGTTCCGGAGTTAGATTGAAAGACAATTTTACAGATTAAATAATTACTATGTAATTTTTTTAATTCTTTAAGGACCAAGTAGTCCTTTAATATAGTTCTATCCATATGGATGAGTGTAACAAAAAATCAACAAGTAACATATCTATGCTACTATATTTAAGAAATCGCTTGCTTTAAATATATTTTTTTAAATCATAAAATAGTATCATTGTCACCCACGGGGAGGAGGGCTTCCTTTAATAAATCTACTCCCAATAGTGCTAATTCTTCGCAAAAAGCAAGTTACATAGTACAATCAGATTATCTCACACCACTTTCTTATCCAAATCAATTAACAACTATAACATAAAACTTTTATTAGCACCAATAATTGATTTCGCGTTTCTCATGACCTTTTAAGGTCATAAACAATTTAACTATCAAAAATATTTTTAAAAAATCAGCGGCAACGAATAAGGAAGCGTTGAAATGATAGCAAATACAAAAATCCATTTAAATATCTCTCACGTAATTGTAAAAACGGAACTGCCTTTCGTTTAACCTTTTACTAAAGCTCCGGGCGCTTCTCGTATTGCTGAAACGCGTGTTTTTAAAGTGCTTATAATTCCAAGTGACTTACTTAGTATAAATTTAACGACCCGGTTCGTCTTAGTAAGCATGTATTATACATAATTAACTATTCTTAAGAATAACTCTATCTATGCAACCTCAACGAAATACGTTAAGTATTTTTACGGATGAAAGCTTGAGAATGAGACGAAAGCGACTTTTTTATACTATAAAAATAGTCATAATAATAATATCACTTATGCTACGATGTTTGTGTATAACTGTATCTGATAATTTAACACAATCCAATGTAGGACTATTATTTTGATTTGAAAGGCAGTTTATGGTCTTTCAATTGTAATGATTAATATTCAATTTAATAGTTGATACAAAAGATTATTTTATAATCAAAATTTGCTATAAACGATATTGTTTTAACTTGTTTCAATAAAATCTTTATAAGACTTTAATTTTGTAAATAGATGTATCTCAAAATATAGAATACTTTTATCCCAGCATTGCTATGAAAATGAAAATTAGGAGGCGAGGCCCGACTATTTTATATTAAAATGAACTGCCTTCCCACTATATAATTACTTTATTATATTTTAATTCTGTCGGAAGATGAAATAACATAAATCATCAAATGACCTTTCACTACAGAATAACAGAAGCCCTGCGTTTAGACTCCCAGGGTCTGAAATTACTGACACTTAATGATGTCACAGTTCGCGATTCTACGCAATTATGTTCGCGGCAATTTATTTTATTTTCCTGGTCGTGACTCGGCGCACTTTCTATAAAGCTTCGACTGTTATGACGTACCTGTGTTATATGGGCTATTATTATTGTTTTATTTTTATAATTATATAAATATATACTTGATTAAAAGTCTGAAAAGTTTGCATTAACTGAAATCTTGACCTTTGCTAAATTACTTAGTCAGAGATTCGCGGTGTGGTTATAACAATACATAGTCATGTATATTATTTATAAAATAGATGTGCCCCATGTATAGTTTAATCTACCTTTATGTCAAATTAGAGACAAATCAATGTCAAATTTACCGGGGGTAGGTCTCTTTCGTAGACCGACTGGGTGGGTACCCCCACAGCGCCAAATATTCTACCGCCTGAACAGTGATGTTCAAATGTGCTCCGGTCTGAAGGGCACTGTAGCCAGCGATATTACTGGGCTAATGAGTCTTAACATCTTATGACTCAAAGTGGGGAGCGTCGGTGTAGTGCACACCTGGCTACATTGGTTATAGGCTAGCGTTTCTCTTACCATCAGGAGGGCGTCCATCTCGTTTCACCAATTCATAGTATTAAAAAAATCCATTCAATAGTTTCTATTTAAAAGACTAACAATCATCCATACTTATTAACTTCATTACGTACCAACCATATCATTTAGAATAACAATTTAATAAAATGTGTTCTAAATCTAAAATAAAACATGAATGTACAAATAGCAATTACAAAATCGATTCAGTTGCATTCGGAAGATCGTTATCACGAAATGAATCGATTATTCGCGTGCATCGATTCGCCATTAAAGAATGCCAAGTTTTATTTTATCGCAACTTGTAATGCATTCTCGATATAACTTTGGTTACCATGGCAAAGTTTTTATTATGCGGTTAAGAGATTTATGCGGCTAAATCTTAATTTTATAATAATGTTTATAAATGTATTTATGTTTTGTTGTAACGCCTAAACTAGGGACTCAATTTTAGTGGACATATCCTTTTTCTACTAAAAAATATTTTTTATCAGCCGATATTATACTTATAGTTTTTATATTCATGAGTTTATTTTAGTCATGAGAATTACTTCACATTTTATATTAGCATATAAGTCCTTTAACATATTCTTTCTTCTATAAATATTTAATTAAAACTGTAAGTAAAATTATGGTTGAGTCTTTCTCGAACTAAGATGAAATAGTCTTAACTCTTATGCGTCGATAAAGTCATGTGCCTACAAATTACCATGTCATATAGATATGTCAATTGATTTTAAATATCGAATGTCGTTGAACGATGTGTTGCCAGCATACATGGCGAAGATAATTACAGATACATACGTTATCTGTGGTTTTATGCGTCTTATCTTCGGCCAACGCTTGCAAGTGACGTTTTCAATACTTTCAATTATTCCATTGTTCTGTCTTTCATAAAAATTAATTTGATGAGTTCTTTGAATATAAAATGTTAAGTAACCATATAAAGAAGTGCGTTAATTAATGTACTTTCCCCTTATTTACGAGAACTGTCTCTTTCACAGATTTTTTATTAATTGGAAAGTTTTGTCTAAATATGAACCCACGAACTTTTTTATTTAATCTGTAATCATAGACATTTTTAAAATAGTTATTCCTATTTATATTTTAAGAACTAGTAACATTAAAAATCGGTATGCAAAATTTAAAATTCGCGCCATATTTTACGTTTAACACAAAAGAGGTTTGTCACAAAAAAGGTCATCTATAAAACCTTTGTCAACTTGTGTGCAATGATGAAGCGACTACAAAAAGCAGTATAGTAAACTGTGAAAAAAATTGAGAAGGTTTCTCTTACTACGAAAGTTCTCACAAAAAGGTTAATAAATCGTTACTCAAACATAATTAGATTTCAAAACCTAAACAAAAACATTGTATTGTCCAATTAGTTCCAGGTCCATGACGGAATGTCATCAATTACAACAAAAAATTTAAAACTTATTTGCTTTAACTGGTTTTAAATTAATTACCGTTACATTAATTTTGACAGATGTAAAAAAAAAATAAAAAAAACATTTTTCATAAAAAAACATTATTCGAATTTCACTTCAAATATTATTATTACTCGTAGTGTTTGAATAAAACCAATGTCCCTAGACTTAGCTCGAATCTTACCCATTTATTTATTCCATTCATATATGACTCATTTAAACCACTACTATAAGTAATATAAGTAGTATATTATATACATAGTATAGCTCTTCATGATACACTTAACTTGACTAATTATTATTATTGCTATTGCAAATATTGAAATAAATTTTTAAAGAGCAAATTTCGTACCCAAATTAACTGATGTTACTTCTAAAACCATTAAAGGTACCAAAATATAAAGGTGGTTACTATGTAATATGTCTAAAGAATTTGTAACTGATTAAAACGACTAAAGTAAAAAAAAAAGTTCCACATTAAAAATTAATGGCGTATTTCAGGTTTGATATTCTTATTTCTAGTGAAATTTTTAATATTAACGTACTCTGTCTACAGATGAGCTTAGTATTAATCTGACCTCGTTGTAACATTCCGAGGCATGGGAGCATGACGGGACAGGCCCTGACCATGGACAACATTTATAATGTTAGTTACGACACTATTGTAAACAACTAGAAACGTCCATCAGAGTTGCCAGTTAATAATTAAAGCTCCCAGATTTCAGTAAAGGGTAGTGTACACATGAGTCTTTAAGGCGAGTCTTTTTGACTTTATACCCATAAAAACAGACTTCAAAAGAGATCGATAAAGGTATCGATCTAATTATTTCTTTAAGTCATCGTGAAATTATTTAACGTATTATGTTCTTAAGTCAAGTATAATCTCACTTTCGTACATAGTAGTAGTCGTAAAAGTAATTTTGACATTATAGATAAAAAATATCTATCTGGAAATTGTGCTACCAATATTTGCTGTAAGTAGTTAATAAACATTAGATACTTATTATCTTCTCTGCGTGTATTACCTGTAACAAAAAAAAACAAATCATTAATAAGAATAAATAATTTCGTGAATTATATAATATTTGATGGATTAATGGAGATTACGAAAAAATGTGAAAATTTACACAATTTTCGGTACTGCAGGTGTTAATTAAGAATTATCAGACATTAATATTCACCTGGAACTTTCTAGATGATATCTTTATCTGCTTACAAATTACACGTAATATAATATATGTTTTTAAACGCTTTAACGTAAGAGTTAGTGTGAGAACCAAGAACTCGGCATATACCATTATGAGTACGGAATTTATATCAATCGCTTAATAGCACTCCTAATTAAAATAATATCTAAAGTTAAAACTTAGATAGTTTTTTTTATAATAAAAAAGCTTCAATAAATGATATATTACATTTTTAGTTCTGAACGAGAATAAGTTCACAAAACAAATATAAATACAAATCTATCTAAAAATCGCGTGAGATTGAAATAAAATCAACCCATAAATGACAGCAACATATTTAATTATTACATATATTATATTATATATTGAAATAAATAAAACGTATTTAAAAACAAAATAAATATCACTACGTAATACTTTTATCTAAAAAATGTATGTAAAGCAATTTGGGGAGATGATTTTAATAAAATTTCGACTCTATCTTGAAGAACAGAATGCATAATATAAAAAAAAAAATCGCCATCAATTTTACGTAAGTATTAAATAAAGGAGCTGTCATCAACCGAAACACACTACTCTGTAGGTACATCTATTAAAGGCAGTACCGTACACTATAATGCAACTTTTAAAATAGGCAAAGCAGGATTTACCGAGACTGAGTAACCAACTACAGCACTTAGGCTGAAGCTATAAATCTGTCCACAGCAGCTATCGCGTTAAGTAGCTGTAAAAAGTCGAATCATTCCATCGTTGATTTATTGACAGCGATACTGGGGCGAAGGGAGACACTGCTCTGTTTAATAAGAAGAAAATTATATCATTATTTCTGACCTCTTTGGATGGATAAGATTTTTGGATCATTGATAAAATAAAACATTTTTAGATGGCAATAAAATATTAGAGATCTTAAATTTATTTTTAAAAGTTTTTTGAAAATGACATTTACTTTTAAATCAAAAAGTTTTGTGGCATAAGTTACTATATTATGATTCTATAGAATAGGGGATCATCGATTATTATTAGTTTGAATAAATTCAACAAGTATGTATGGGCACTTTTCCCAACAAATAGAAGCTAACTAAATAAGCAAGCTAAGTAAATAATAATATATATTTTCCATTCCTGGCAACACTGTGTCGTGCGTACTAAAATAAGTTATTATAGCATCTTGTAAAATCAGATGACGAACGACCATAAATTCGAGCTGTAAAACATTTACTATCTTTAGCCCTTATTTGGTTAAAGGGAAAGTAAACGGTAACACTACAATCCGTTATAATGCTGTCGAAGAATTAATATGCCTACTACATGCTGCTAGCCTGGTACTATTATAATTTATTGCGATGGGTCAAAAGACCAATGCTCTGAAATTACGTTAAGATAATATAATAAGTAACTAACAATCTACTTTTTATCTATTAATTAAGTTATGCACCTACCAACACAATTTGCGATACATCTTTATATGTATAATAGATTGTCTATCGAAAAAAACAAATGTAAGAAAAGATACCATTGCACTAGTTTTTGCCACAGACTAAACAATAGATAGTCTATGAATTTTTAATGACCACAGACAATCTATGCGAGTTGTAAGATTGTAAAACAGGTGGAAATGGCACTGTGAGACTTCCCATGCACTGAGTAACCCCGTGAGAAGCATTGTTTATTAAAACACAACTTTGATAGCCGGTGTTACTTAATCTTAACGTTTTTGTTAGGGATTATTTTTGTACCAATAATAACTAGGATGTTTACATTTAAAAATATATAGCATAACTAGCTTTTACCCGCGGCTTCGCTCGCGTGGATTTAAAAAAAAATATTTTATTCGCTATTTTATTTTCTGTGGTTTTTATTTTTTTAGCATGTAGTAGTTTTATTATAAAAATTATAAAATAATGTAATTTTCAATCCTTCAACAAACTACTTTCAACTAACTATATGCCAAAAATCAAGTCGATTCGTTGCTTTATTAGGCTATTTATATATGGACAATATTTGGTGTACACATACAAATATTCCAGTAATCCGTAATTTATTATATTAGTATGGATAGGTATATGTTACTTTGTTTGGAAGCAGCATTTTAGACATATATTCGATTTATAGCCTACCTAAAATATTTATAGGTCATAAATCGCTTCGTTATTAATATTAAAAGCTTGCTAGCTAGACAATGTACGTCAAGATAAATTTGTTTAATGCAATTTTCATACACGTTTTCAAACGTCTGAAACATGCAAAAATGAATCTAGAAACCACGAAATGTTTCGCTGAACCAGTAAACATTATTATCCTTTTTCAATACAATATCCGCATTCACGTTCAAATTTTGAGTTTCTGCAGGTAATAGTATTAATCAAAATACGGTCATCAATCAGACTTTCAGAATTTGCGTGCAGAAAGCGAAGGAAAATGACTATATATAACCGCGGGATCGCAAACTTTAATGTAACAAGCTGTTATTGTTGCTGTATCATGATGTTCTGTAATTTGTAAACAAAACACATTGCTACAAAATTTGTATCTGTGAAATAAGAAGGAATATTACCTATTAAGAGGTCAACAGTTGTAATTTAAATAATATTGAAATTTATTTATTTAATTTGTCTTTTTAAAATATTTATAATTTCAAATGCAAAAGAATAACTCTTCTAAACTTTTGTTTGTCATCACAGTTTTACAATAAGAGTGACAGAGAGAAAGCGATAGGTATGTAAGTTCTCTTTCTCCGTCTATCTTCAGGGGCCTTTTCGTAAAAACAATGATAGCCTTCAAAACTGATATTTAAACATCCTTTACCAAAAAGTAAGCTGCTACATTTTCCTAAGTCTGTATTTAAAAAACACGTTTGAACCCGACTTTAAAAAATAAAACTTAATTATAAAAAGAAAAATTGACGTTTTTCGACGTTTTATAAGTTTTTTTAAAGAGTAAAAAAAATTGCATACATAAAGAATACGTTGTCTGGAATAAATTTATCACGCCGTTATGTTATGAGAAAATAACCTTTTATACAAAACAATAAAACTAAGTATAATATGTACAACATTCAAGCTACCTAATAACGAACATCATTACACAAAACAGATCTAGTAATTAGTTAATTAAATATATTTTTACATGTTGAATCATACAACAAGAGTCAACGAACACATTAAAATATCAAAAATCTTCATACGAATCACAAATCATAATAACGGTGGTTATAAAAACACTTAACAAAAACGTCTTTGTTCACACACCGTTATTCTTACGATATAACACGTAACTATTTGAAGTAAAGGTCATTTTTAATAATATCTTTTGTGATAGAAAGTTTAAGCTTTTACTGGTTTTTAATAATTGTAATTTATTGTGATTATACTTATTAATTGATATGGGAATTATTCATTTTAACTGAAAATTACTACATAATCTTACGTATTTTTAGTATCGAACGTGTAATGTCAAATATTATCATAACTTATTGTATGTGATTGTCAATTGTTTATATCTGAAATTGCAAGCCCATTGTATCTTGTAAGAGATTGCGGAAACAAAAGTATTCCCACTTCAGTCGGAAAATGATGTTATATTCTTACTATCCCAATAAATACATAGATAGCTCCGAAACTTTTCCTTTCCTATGAAGATACGATCACCTATTTCTAATAGCAAAGTCGAGTACGTGTAATTATAGTCGTAGTAATTGCACATCATGAGGCTGGCGCGGGGTCACATGTCAAATATCCGTGTACAGACAGAAGCATGAATTTATTAACGCTCCATACATCTTATGATCGCCTGGTAATTAATTTCCTTGTGCGTTAAGTAATTGTTTGTTTATTTTTAATATTTAATTAATTAATTGTTAATTTGTTATTATTGCTTAATAATGGATGATACATTTATTAATTACACATACAATATAGAATATTTAAATTGCTAAACTTTTCAAAATCGGTCCAGTATATTCAAAGATTAACCTCAACTTTTGAATAAGCAAACTACTAGTTTATAAAAATAACTATCTCGGCAGTTAGCTTAGGTGAAAGGGCTTTAAAAATAGATTCCCTTGATCTAGATACAATTTTGTATTTGAAATGTTTCTACAAAAATGGTATCTATCTAATTTCTGGTAAATCATATGTTAAGGTTCAGCTGACAAATTGGTAAACACATTAACAATAATTATAAAGCATTTTCAAGTAATCGTAATCCGTAAAAACGTATGCCAGGTTGAGAAATAATAAGTAAATTAGTATTAAATTCACAAATTATGGGAAACATCTTTTAAGATGTAGGTACTTACACCGACTGTTGTGACTTTAGGACATAAAACTGTAAGTTTTATTTCAAAGCCAATAAACTAAATAAGCATTCGCTGCATTTGAAGTTCCGAAGAATTATTGGAACGGTTTCAAAGAGACATCGAAGTAGTTACACGAAATTGCTTTTTACTACATTAAACTTTGTCAAGCTCGTTCCACATATAAGGGCTTTGTTCGCGAACTAGGAATATTGGTTGTTTGGCCTCTATCAGTTTTAAAATCATTACATAGTATAAAACAAAGTCGTTTTCTTCTGTCTGTCTATTTAATAATTTTAACAATTTTGCACCATTCAAAAAACATACAGAAATATATTATTGAGGGTTGATAGATAGATAGGTTGATATTTGATAACATACATAGTTCAATAAAAACTATGCAACTGATTACTCTCATTACATAATATAAAACTAAGTCGCTTTTTTCCATCTGTTCCTATGTCTACTTCAAACTTTAAAACTACGCATCCGATTTTGATGCGGTTTTTTTTAACAGATAGAGTGATTCAAGAGCAAGGTTTATTTGTGTATCGGTAAAACCGAGAAGCGAGGCTAGTAATGATATTAAATACATATCATTTATTCTTACATTGATTTTAATCTATTCTTAACCAAGAATATCGCACGTAAGTCCCTGATTATTCGAAAAAAAAGATGATGATATATGAAAAACTTAATAAGAATGATATAAAATGTTTCGGGAGCCAGTTCCTTCTCCCATTGAAATCAACTCCAATGTACAAGATACCCAAAATTAGAAAAACCATTCTTACTTTTAGATCAAGCTACTATAACAACAGCCAATCAGTACCGCGCTCATCGAATCATTCAATACAAGCATATTGCATGTCGTAATGAATATGTGAAACAGTATTCAGCAACAGGATAGATCGTAGAACTGTTGACACGAAAATACGTCGCTAGTTACTAGAAACCACATCTCTTCCTTGTATTACATTCTGAATTCTGATATCTTATTGTATACTGATTAAACGTTACCGTTAACCGCCTTTTTAAAAAAGGAGGTTTATAATTTGTGTAGCAAAGGTTTTATAATCTATACGAGTTATGAATGTTTAACGATTAACGTAGGTACGATGTTTTTATATATGTTAATATATAGAGTTAGGAGATATTTCTAAGTAATATTTCTACCTAAATAGTTGACAATAAGATACTGTTAATAGCGTTAAAGGAATTATGGAAAAAGTGTATAGAGATGACTTGATAGGTTAAAACTTGTATTCCTCGCTCACTCAGTCAATGAGACTCGATAATACCCAGCCGAGCGTGACGGCTCATTTTCATTCTCACAAATACCAACAATAAAGTTATCACCATACTAAAATAATATAAATAAAAATATGTATAATGTTTCAGGCTCTAAAAGTATTTATTAATATCAAATTACTTAATACGTAAAACAAATTAAACTCTTGAAATGTGGAACGTATCGTCACACCCATTAACTATAACGACACATAAAATCAATTAATTTCACATTAACACATCCATAAAGTAGCTACCGATGTATGCTATACCTTTTAGCACGTGGTCACTACAGCAATATTTTTTCCATACATTCTCTTCTTAAATTACAGATACATTATTCAGTACCAACTCACTTATACAATTTTTTTTTTTTTGCGATCAAGTAGGGAGACGAGCTGGACGCACTCCTGATGTTAAGAGAAACGCCAGCCCATAAGCAGTGCAGTGCTACCCGGAAACTTTGCTAAAGCTAAACTCCGGATAAAGGTGCACTACACCGACGCTCCCCACTTTGAGTCACAAGATGTTAAGACTCATTGGCCCAGTAATCTCGCTGGCTACAGTGCCCTTCAGACCGGAGCACAGTGACATTCGCACATCACTGTTCAGGCGGTAGAATGTCTGGCACTGGGGGGGGTACCCACCCAGTCGGTCTCCTGCGAGGAGAACCTACCCCCGGTTAGTTACCCCCAATAATACTATACTATTGAATAATCAAAACTTATTTATAAGCAACAATCGTAATATTTGTACAACAGTTGCAAAATATTTAAATACGTAATATTAATTTTTATACAAGACGTAGGTACGAGTATTATCGAATTACTCAATAGACATAAACACTATGAATGTCCCTTTCAATAAGTTTTTAAAAGTTGCTCTATTCTCATCCCTATTTCAATAATATATTTCTGAATGCATTACATTATGTTTATATAAAATACATGTATAGATAGACCTCAAAAAATTACGTAAACGTTGCAATTAAAAAGCCAACTAGGATACGCTTCCGACTGATTGAAGCATGTTAGTACACAACAATACAATTTGAAATAGCATCAACTTATTGCTCTCGGAGATAATTAGTCCGATAAAAGTAATTTATTATTTATAACACACTCACCGGTCGTGCCTGAAAGCTTTCTATTCGCTCGACATTTGATCGCCTGTTTTAGAATCTAATAGTCATATATACGCATGACTTTTACTTGCATTTAGTCTGTTATATTTGTAATTTTGAGATTAGTTTACTATTAATCTTCCATATAAAATACTTTTCAAGTGATAAAGCCCTATCACACACTGTTATTTTCTAAACCAATTTTTAAGAAGCTACTGATAAAAAAATAACCCTAAATGTGTGTCAGTAGAACCATCTATCAGAGAATTGTGGCAAAATGTTATATTAATTCTGGCAACACTTAATTCGTCGCTACAGAGATACGACAGGTTGATAAAATTTCCTCATATAGGACTTGACCTGAATAAAGTTGGTATACTGATTTGGTTCCAAGCCACAGCGTATTTTTTGGAAACTCTCCAAACAAAAGAACATACTCATATTATTTCTTACAAAACGCTTTTTAACTAAGAATTATCGGTAATTACTAACTCTTTTACAACTTAAATAGTTTACAAGAATAGTTTTCATTCCTTAAACATGAATTAATTTTAGCTACAAAGGAAAACTTTGCATGCCAAATGCTTTTGTTGCTATCCGTACAGAATCGTAGATCATTTTCCCGTCTATTAATTCTAATTTTGCAACCATTATCTCCTTATTACTGTATTATTGTATGACTTATATACCCCTGCTTACGTTTACCCACTGCGCATATCCGTTACAATTTAAATATAGGTACATTGAAATATTAAACGTTACTTTTAAATAACAAACTAAGCTTCTGTCAAACCTTTCTTAAATATACTTTGTATGCGGGCTATGATTTGTACAATTTTAACGGATAATAAACATATCTGTGTAATTTAAATTGAATGATTGCACAAACAATATTATTCATCCTTTATATGTGATAAACTTCAAATATATCATTTGTTTTTGGACTTATCGAAAATTATAATAAATTTGGAACCAAAAACAAAGTTGATAAGACATTTAACATACTTTGCGAGTTCTCTGTCCCATATACATACTCAGTAACTTTCAAGAATATTATTAAGAATAAAAGGCAAATCGAGGTAGTTCAGTCGCTCAGAGAGGTCTACAGTAAACCAGCATCAAGTAATGGCATTTCATCAGAGAGGTCGATTTTTTCTTTATATCCCATCCCTTATCCTGCCTTTATTCCCTTTTGTCACAAATCCTTTCGTGCCGAAGTGGCCATAAAAATAAAAAAAACAATTCCGCGCAGTGAGTTCACATCCCATTCACGCGTTATAGGCACAATCTAATCGCTTGAGAAATGGGTGCTTGTATTTATAATAAGCATCATTATTGTGTTATCTAATAGATACGGACGGAAATTATATTGATTGATTTATATCGAGACAGGCTGTAGGCTAATTGAGTTACGTGTCTAATGTCTCAGTTAAATGATACTTAGGAACTGGGGCCTTGGCGGTTATGCGCAGTTAGAGTCGTTCGGACAATTCTTCTCACAGACTTTTTGACGGTTGAAGTTTTGCAGTTATATTTATATAAGTGTTGGATTTTTTCTGATTGGAAATTTGTATTAAAAATTTAAGGTACGTTTTCCTGCCCTGGAATTACGGAGATCATACACAGGTACCTTAAGTAAAATCAGCTATGAAAGTGTATGATTATTCGAAATCACAAAATATCGACGATCTTAATCTTCGCCTGCGACTTTGTCCGCGTGGCCTTTCATAAAAACTTTAACACACCCCCTTATAATCCTTTTTTCCATTTAAAAAGTAGCCTATATTTTATCTCAGGCTCTAGACCACCTGTGTACCAAATTTCTAATGATTTTTAACGTTAAATGTAAATTTTGTTTTTAGCCGTGTACAGAGACAGAGATTTTTAAGTATTACTTCTAAAATCCCGTTTCAACTTTATAATAACTACGTAATATTCAAAGAAAATACTTACATTTCCTAGCCAAAGCATTGTTTCGTCTATCTTTAACTATCCATTGATAATTCGCTACAGTTTCACTGGAAAAAGTTTCACACGATCGTTTTGTTTAACACCCTCATTATTATAGAAAGGGCTAATTCACGTAACCGGTTAATACGTTTTCTATTATCGCAGTTGAAATAAATGAAGCTGAATCGATAACGACCCGTGTAATAAGCGTATGTGAGAGTTACCAGCCACTTGTCAGCAAACAACAATAGACACGTGAATATGAACCATATTTCTTTAAACTTTAAAGTCCAATTTCGGCTACGCTTCAACCAGCTTGTAATGTATTTAGAATCGGGACCGGAAGATATGCAATAAACATTTTATAACAATTTTTCGATCGGAAATCGAAAGCCCTTTAACTCCGATATTGTCCTAAGGGCAAATCGGATAATTGGCGATTATCGAATTACGTAATCGATTAAGCGATACCATTTAAGTTTATTATTTATGACCGTAATTGTATAACGGCTCAGATGTGAAATAATATCCATTAACATAATACCTACTATTGGAAGTTGCGTGAAATGTGTGATTCCTGTCAGATTCATCTTAAATTAATTTATAATAACTATTAGGTATATTAAAAACGTTTTTATATATCTAAAATATTCTAACCAACATTAAAAAACAAGAAATTTCGCAATTTGACAGTTTTATGTTTTTGTATGTTTGTCAAACTTTTGGCCATCTAAACTTATTTTAATGATTTTTTATATGATACCGGACAATTGACTGGCGTTTTCAGTTCTGATGAAACAATTTAAGATGTACTCTGTTTATTAAAATTTCGTACATGTTATTCCAAAATATAGCATTACCGTGATCACCTACAGATTTCAATTTACATACAAATTTGTATCGAAACTGTTATCTTGACACTAACCTTAACAGTAAATCGTACTTCCTCATTCACGTTGTACTATTCTCACATTAAAATCGAATGGAAAGCGATAAAATTTCTAGATCGTCGCGTATCGATACCGACTCGATCACAATAGCACATTATACATGGTTCACTTATTCAAAACTATTACAAATTAAACTTTACAATAACATTTCCAGCTTTCATTGAGATGGCTATCGATTCATAATCGAATGTATCGATGAAAGAAATAGTCTACGTGGGAAGGTTGTGATTAATCGAGTCGTTTTTATCTTTCGTATTGAATGTTCTTGCGGTAACTTTTTTAAATTTTAAGTCCGGAACTGTAAGGAATAAGAAATAACAATCGATGAACGCTTAGTACGATGTTTTTTTTACGTGGGGAAATGCTCACGCATGCCTACGATCCTGGGGGTGAGAAAGTTTAGACGGAGTCACGGGTACTCTGGCGGACTCTTCCGCAGTTAGGACGATGCTTACACAACTGGCTTCTGCTCCATGGGTTGCAGGTAGTAGAAGCAATAACCTGATTTGTATAATTGTATTTGAATCTTTCTGAGAACTGGATGTTGCACTTGCTAAAATTATGTGCATAAATGTAATTTGTGTCTGCTATCTCTACATAGATTGGGCTAGTCCCAATGGTTAAAAATTATTATAATTACTTAAATAAGTACCGCTTATTGTAATAAAAATTGATGCAATTTTTGGTTCAAAAAAATATGACCAGTAATCAAACGTTATTGAAAAACAATTTGTATATAAAGACGTTTCGTATAATCTTTTGTTTTGCACGAGTCGATAAAAGAGATCGATGATCTTACGTTGAGAATTATTACAACAGTACTGATAAAGATTGTTTTTTGCTTTTCATATCAGAGTCGGAAACTTCAGAAGAAACATATTTTTTTAGAATATGAGTCATTCAGTGTAAGTCATGTGAAATTTACTGTAAAATAGGGTTTGGTATATATCCTTAGTAATGATTACTACAATAGAGCTTACATGTATGTTAATACGGGGTAAAACCCCATGGACCTTAGAGCAAAGACCATCGATGACTTTCCGTGGCATGTCGGTCAACCTAATAACCTAATTGTTTTAAGATCACGAGGATAATAAAAACTAAAACAGCTATGTTAAACGATTCCGCAATCTAAGCGATTATTGTTATAACCGAGATCATTTTCACCTCAAAAGAACAAAGCGTTGCAAAACAAACAACTAACGTATTAAGAAAACACGTTAGAAGTAGTGCTTAGACAAACCAATGTGTGGGCGATTCGTCGTAACAGTTCTTTTATGGGCGGAAATGTTTGAGGTTTTTAAAATAGCAAACATGGTTTGAGTCTTGTCCTAGATATAGATAATTTGGAGTTTTTAGGTTAGGTACCTTTTTTAAATGTGTTATTTTAGTAATAGAATACTACAACAGAATTTGTTCATTATGCACTATGATTGTAATAAAAATAAGTACGATAGTAGGATAAATAATCCTTAATGCAGGAAATACCAGTTTAAGTAATGAAATATTTCAGTTATGAGATATTTTTTTAAATGTTTTATATGCTTTTAGCCGACTGTACATGAAAGAATACTTATTGCATTCAGCCTCGTAGTAAATCAGATGGAAAGCGCTGACTTACCTACTTGTATTGATGTGTATACAATGTAAGAAGTAAGCATTCTAGTCCAAAATGAACATTCATCGACTGAAGCAAGGTGAAAGAATTTCAACAATACAGAAATAAAACTACACTTTATAAATGGTCATATATATAGAAAATAACATTCTGAATATTATAATTGTCTAAGTATAAAACTAATATTAAATTTTGACCGCTATAATTATTATTATAACAGACACACTAGAAAAATAAATATCACATTAATCAATCGTCTAGTGTAAGTCTCATGGAAGCTAACATTGGTTAACTTTGCAAGAAATACTTTTTTATTCACTCAGTTTAATTACAGTTCAGAAGAAATTTATTAAGAAGTGATAATTCATTTCTACAGATAGCCAGTCTGATTCATTGTTGGCGCCGCAACTGTCCCTACAAAGTTCCACCGTATTTCAGTATTTCCATAGATAAATGATGACTTAGTCCGACAGGCTGAATCATAGTCCGATGTTTGCATAGATTGTGAGCGAAGCAAGCTATCTATGTTATATTCAGCTTAGGTCTTTGTTTATAAACTGGATAATAAGAAAAAAAAGCACAGGAACCACGCAATGGGTAAATTACTTAAACCATTGGAAACATATCTATTTGATACACAAAATCTATTAATTTAGCCTGTTTAAAATGTCAAAAGTAAGTAAATTATGTACTGTGTTAATCATAATATTGTCACATTTTAATAAATTGTGATAACTTTTTTTTTACGGGGGGAAATCCACTTACAGATACCGCGTCCTCCCCGGGGGAGAAGGAGGCGGTTATGTCGGACTCGCCAGAAGGGCCGACTAAAACCCACCGGTGTTCCGTCGCGCACCCTTTCGGGGGCGGACTTGCTGAGGACGCACGTAGCAATCTTCCGCAAGCCCGCCAGGCGCCGGCGGCCGCTTTGTGGTGCGGCCGCCTCCTCCAGTAG
>DWAJ01000801.1:0-27907 GCA_018238005.1 Eurema mandarina
AAAAAGCCAACATCACGCGGTGTTCCCAAGCGGTCACCCATCTAAGTACTGACCGCGCCCGACGTTGCTTAACTTCGGTGATCGGACGAGAACCGGTGTATTCAACGTGGTATGGACGTTGGCATTTAACAGTTCCAAAATTTTAAACATATATGAAATAATGAAAAGTTCAGAACATCGTATAAAAAACCAAATTACCGTTATGTACACCATAATATACATACATAGATTTTTATTTTTTTTTGTATACGATACTAGTTTTGTATACAAATAAATGTTCTGTGAACTATATACAATTTGCTATTTAAATTGTTTGGTTTATATTTTATATTATGTAATGTATTTTTCAGACGTTCCGGGGGGTCACAATTAGAGACACGGGTTCTTCCTTGCTGTTGCTGGCCGTGTTGCATTTTGCCCAGACCTAACGTCCATAAGTAAGTAAAGTCTTTTCAATATAAGGTAGATACATACCTATAATTAGGTATTCCGATACTATAAAGCATAAACTTTTGGTTTTTTTTTAAAATATCATAATTGAAGTAATTTTATGTTTATGACATATTCTATATATAAATTTATACTCTGTATAAGGAATCGTCTGTTCCGGTTTTGCTAGTCTATATCATAAAATCTTCCTCTTTAACAGATAAAGTCGGTTTTGTACTCGTTGAATAGTTGATTCTTACGGATACACAGACAGCGGAAAGGGACTTACTTTGTTTTATTGTGTGTACATTTAAAAGTATCAATATTAAGTAATAAGTTTTCGAATATATCGGTACTATCTCAGTTCAATTATTCTTATATTTTTTTTAGATATAATGTATGTGACTATTAGAATTTGTTAAATACAAATGTATCTAATAAAATATGAAACAACATAGCAATTAGAAAAAAGAGATAAAGGTGTATATTGCAATTAAGTAATTATTTTTTTAAAAGCCTCCATTTGTAACCCAATATTATTTCAATATTAGCAGAACAGTAACAGTAAGTCGGCTATTAATGGAGCAATTGATACGCACGATAGAATATTAGCTATTTGCGTGTTTTACTGGCCGTTGATATGTAATTAGATTCAATATGTTTAATAAGTAGAATAGTAACTTTGTATATAGATAATAAATATAATCTAAATTTGTCTTTGTTGTATAATAATTGGTAAAAATCGGGTTTTAACGTGAAACGTCTATGTTAGCGAAACGCTTTTAAAGTAAAAGATTGAAATGAAAACAAGATTAACGCTGTCATAACAGCGAGCTGACTGTATAAGTGAAATATTTACACCACATTTTTTTCTAAGACTAATATTTTTTAAATTATTAAGTTACGATGATATAGACCTTTTCGTTACGGTATATTTGTTAAACCTGTTACCCGTATGTTTCAATGCGACATTAAAGACATCAAAATTATTGAATATAAAAAGCCTACGATTAAAAAATAAATCAATACGGAAACTGGTAACGTCAGCAAAAAAATATTTTAATTTTAAGTAATACTCCTATTGTCGCGTTGACTCAGAAAATTGGGATTTCCTGTTGAAAGGCAATCGTGCGTAATTGAGATTGTAAATGAAACAAAACGTTAGTACTGGAACGAAGGATTAGTAGCTATTAAAAAAACGGTCACGACTAAAGAACTCTAATCTTTAGGTTTATTACTGGACGTTAATATTTTGAGTAGATAAAAAAAGTCTTTTTGATAGTAATGAGGGTAACTCTTTTTTATTACTTGCTTGATTTTGGAATTAATGTTATACATTATATTTGAAAATAAATTTTGTCTGTTCAGTCTGTTCTTCGTTCCTTTGATTTACTGCCCAAATGGTTAAATTTAGAAAGATGAAACTTGGCATGAATTTGTGTGATGAATGTGGGTATTTATTTTGTGGACATAACGCTAAGTTATCTAATAAGTATATGGTTTTTTGGGTATGCCATGTGTGGTATAATGATAGATACAGTTGGAATTTCCCCCCATTTTTATAATTATGTTATAAAATCAATACACATTACCAAAATATAGTTATTAGGAAAATATGACTTTCTTATCATCGCGTGATAAGCGTTTTCATTGTTACAATCTGGGCAATTTTTTTGCTGACTTCATGATTTTTTATAACTTGGTAGGTACACCTAGAGATTAACGATAACCAACTACTAATTTCTATTTTTCAGGAAAAGTTTGACATGGATCAGATTTATAGTGTTGCAAATGGCGATAGTCCAGGGTCTAATATACATAGTTATTTTAACCCTGTGGGCGGAGGATGTGGTGAGTGAGAATTATTTATATTTTTACTAGCTATGTTCCGCATTGTTACTCGCGGTTTATTAGGGTTAAATTGTGTATTCTCCCACAGTAAAACGTACCTTAGCTAACTAACAAATATTTACACACCCACAAACGTTCTCCTTTATAGTATTATTAGTGTATATTTTAGATCATATTTGAACAAGAAATGTTTTTAAATCAAGTCGAGTTTTCCACAATGCTTACAGCGCCATCTATGTCCATAAAACTGATACAAGATAAGTTTAATGATAAATATTGCATTGACAAAACTTTACTCGCAATTTTCTAACAGACTCACCAAACTATTTTTTTAAAGATACATATGTTATAAGTCATTGTCTTTAGATTGAATAGATAATAATAAATATAATAAATTTGAGTAATTTAAGGGTAGAACCGTTGTTTGTAAAAATTTTGAACTTATTTATTTTTTCAGATGTTATACGCGAACAGTTTTAAATTCATCCAGCCGTTTATCGCGGCATCCATATTATCTGGAATTTGGGGTATAATGATGTGCATCAGGGCAGCAGAAGCGACAGGAGCCAGGCCCAGGATGCGGTTCTTGGTCGTACAATTAGTGCTTATTATTGTCAAAGTCCAATGCGGCATTGCGAAAATAATACCTGAAGTTTTTACCTTGAGCTGTATGATGCCGTTACACCCAGCTGTTGTGGTTCATTGTGAGTATTTAATTGTTTTAGCAAAATTTTAAGATACTTCAAGTGGGTTTTAAAGGCTTATTATATGTATTGTTTTATTATTACTATTATTTGATTGCATGAACCCTGGAATTACGATAATACGACAACGATCAATGTATCATATTACGATTTTTCAAAAAAATATGCAGGTACAAAATAAAGAACTATTTAAACATAAACATACATAACAGGTACTTCTATTTTATGAAATATTCCGAGGTCATCGTAATTTTAATATCAATTGAATATTAATTATCTAGGTCATTGTTGTACTCACAAATAATCTAATTTTCAATTACAAAGATTACATAGATACTATTGTTTATAATAATTAATCGTAAGGTTACGATAAAATAGTTTTGTTCGTTATGTGACAAAAACGCGAATATGCCACTTTTTCTATTCTTTACTTTATTTTTTTTGTTTACAGTGATACAAAACCTAGTGATGATGCTGGAAATGTTTCTGCTATCTGTCTGGGCGTGGCGGCTCTACTCCTCAGCGCCGGGCAAAGCAGCAAACAAAGTTCAGCAAGTGGTAGTCGCTGTTCTAGACGACAGCACTAACTCACTTGATCTCAAGTGCAAAGACACTGACGAAAAAATCCAAAGAACTGAAAAGAGTGCAATGTGAAATAGAGTTAAGAGTAGACACGTCGATGAGATCTGATTATGCATAGCTAACTGATGCATACAAAATATGTACCTGAATCTGTACCAGTTTAAAATAAAATACTTTTAGATTAATATTTTTTTATTTTTTTAAACCACACGTAATTACCAAATGAATAATTTATTATTTGAATCTCTTTATAGAATATTAAATTAATTTAACTTATTTAGGTTCGTTCTCCTTTTCTTCGTCGTTGCTTTGGGAGTTTTCACCAGCGTCTTCAGAAGGTGTTCCAGACCGGGAGTGATCTGATCCGTATATTTGGTGCAGCTCCTCTAATTTGTAGTTAATTTTTACACCCTTAGTAGCGGTATTATTGACTTTACTTACGAGTGATTTCGTTTGTTCCTCTAGTCGTTTTAACCGTTCATCTCGCGCTGCAAATCGTGCCTCGTGATTTAAATCACTGGACGTCGATGCTTCTTCGATTGTTTCTATGTTCTGATGATTATCATCTTGTATTTCTGCCAGTAAGCTAGCTGAAGCACTTTCAGATTTTAATTCATTATTATCAATGCTGTCAAGATCGGAATTTTTATTTAGTTTTTGTGTGCTTGTAGGAGTTTCGATATCAGTAGTCATTGAAGTTGTTTCTGACTTGTTATCAATACAATTACTAGAACATTCGGCTTCTATTGCATCGATATTATTTTCTTGTGTTTCGTTACTATATTTGCCATGTAGTAGATTAAGTTTTTCTTTTAATATTTGACCCTTATTTATAGCATTGGATATACTTGATACAATTTCTGAACATTCATTTTCTAGCTTTACCAATTTTTGGTCTTTGAGTTGTAAACGTTCATTTTGCTTTTGAATATTCATTAGTATATTTTTAAATTTGTTGTCCGAGGTTTCAGTATCTTCCTTAGAAGCAACTAAATTTGACACGTTTTCATGTGAAGTAGTAGTAGGAATATCTCTATCATATGCTCCCGAAACCTCATTAGAACTAATTAGGCTTTGAGAGCCATTTAATGCATGAAGCTCAGATTCACATAAGTCGCTTTCTGTTTCAGTTGTATTTTCTGCTACATTATTGTTTTGAGCTTCTGTTGTAGAATTTTCTTCGCAATAAGAATCGTTACCAATGTCAGTGGCTTCATCTTCTGTTTCAGCAAATAATTTTTCACTTCTTAACAGATTTTCGCTACAAGAAGAGTCATCTAATATATCCTGACTTTCATCTTGTGTATCAAGAGACAAATCTGCTACATCAATCATATCACTTACAGGATCATCTCTTTCTGCAGCTAAATTGATATCTGTACTTGAATCTACCGCAGTCTCAAAGGACTTTTTTATTTTTTTCTTGCTCTTTATTTTTGATTCCGGAATGTAATCACTTTCGTTGTTTGATTCCGAAGATTCATCTGATACTTTTTCATCACTGTAGCCACTTTCAGCTGAGGTATTAATTGCAGAAGAATCATTTAATTTCCGACTAGAGAATTCTGCTCTTAATTTTTTCCAGTCCTTTTCTGATTGGGAATTCTTTTCTCTAGCCTGTTCCCATTTCTCTCTACAATATTCAAGCTCTTCCTTTAGTTCATTTAAAAGTTTTCGTTTTTGTTGCAATTCATACTTTAGTATTTTCTCGTGTGTATGCAACTGATGATGATGCCTACGCAACCGTCCAACAACATGCCATGTTTTACTTAATTCAGTAGTAACAAAACAAAGTCGCCTTTCTTGTTCTTGGAGTCTGTTTTCTAGATGTGAATTAAGTTGCTTCATTCGATTGACTTCTTTTACGAGGCTTAATTTCTCTACAATCAAATCCTGAAAAACAATTTGTAATAAGTATTACAAATTTAAGAAACTTGTTGTTTTTTACATTTTATACAGCTTTCGAGATTACTCTCGAATTGGCTAGATTCCAAAAAATGTTAATAGATGCACTGTGTTATTATGTAGGTACGCGAGTTTCGATCATGAATGTATTTTTGTTTTAATCGTACTCATTTTATTATTCAGGCTGACTAATTTAAAAAGAAAAGATGAAGAAAACATGTTGATAAAACATAAATAGGTAACTACTAATATCAGTATAAACTCACCTTCAATCTGATGTAAGTTTGGCTTACACTTGGTACAAGAACAGGCCCCGACTTGGTTTCCACGGACTTATAGCACGTAGTCACTTTTTCGGATTCGTTTGAATTTGATTCACCTTGATGACTTAAAAGCTCTATTAAAACCCTCCAAACTTTTGGAAGATTTTGAACAATTTCTTCAGCTTTCTTTTTGTCTTCTCCTTGTTCCTCTGAAATAATTTATCCGTGTAACTAAAAAGTCGATAATAATAAATGAGAATACAATACTATTCTTCTTACCTCTTTGATCGTTTAAACTTTGTGTACTTTTCATTTCATTTGATTCTTTGTTGCTATCATCTACTTGATTTACGATTTCCAATAGTAATTTTGGTAATGCTGAGGAGGCTTCGGAATCGTTTTCTTTTTCTGCCATATGTGTTAATATGCCATGATTTTCCTCAAGTCGCTGTACCAGCTTGTCTAAGTCTCGTTTAGTTTTATAACCAAGGAGAACTTGTGAGAAAAGCTATAAAAATGCGTATTACATATACATTTTATAATTACCGTAACACAGCACAATATTAGTAAGTGTAGATGAAACAAAACATTTATTTATTATACCAACCTTATTTACAACTGCCATCTCAGACTTTATACCATTCATCTCATCTTTACACGCAAATATTTCGTTATTTTTGTCTTCTATGGTTTCTTCTAATGTCGCCACTGTTGATTTTGATTCGTCAAGTTCAGTTGTTAAATCATTACACCTAAAATACGATAAATTAAATGCAAATCATCGTATCATTCTACTTCAAGAAATCCAGTAACGTGGTAGTAATAAATCGGATCAAATCGATATTTTATGTCAATTTAATACACTAACCACGTAATTATATAATTTCTAGATTTTATTTAATTATTTCTTTGACACTTTATTACATCATAATAAGAAAAGAACAAAATACCGATTACAAATATTTAGGCGTAACACTTAAAAGTAATTTCTACCAGGCAACCTAGTAAATAAGCACAGAAAGCTAATAATAAGATATTCTACATTGAATTGTTAATTTTAGTTAAACATTAAGAAATTAGGACAACATTACTTTAGAATTTCTGCTTCGTATAAAGCCTTTTGCTCTTCTAGATCCCTTGCTAGAGCTTGTCTCGTGACTTCTGCTAACCGCGCCCTCTCCTCATATAATCCTCGTAGAGTGCGTATATTTTGCAATTGCCGTTCGTACTCCTGACGTAAGTCCGTAGACAGCATGCTCGCTTCCCTATCAGCAAGGGACTGCTCTATTTCAGCCAGCTTGTTTTTCAACTGTAAAATGAATAAATAAGATAAATTATTTCGTACCTATAAAAAAATATTATTACACAACCTCTATCCGCGTAACAATTAATTCTCCATTTATTCAAATTTTATCCAATTGAATTTTGAATCCAACTTATATATACAATAGGAGAGAAGAATTGCGATGCGTTAAGCGAAAGCAATAGGTAATTTAATGTTGATAACATTATAGTAGTAATTTTGCACGTGACGTAAGATAAGGATATTATTCTGTATATGGTACAAGTTCACCAAGTTCGCAGTGCATTCATTTGGCAAAGGACCAGAATTATGTGCCAATATTTCGAAGAACGGGAAACAAGTTAATATCGCTCGGCGCGTCGAGTCTCTGACCGAGGAAAGTGTTTAGGGTCGTTGCCTCCACGTGTGTTGGTGTTAAATATTATAGCATCAAGAAGATTAACACAATTGTAATTAATATCCAGATAAAATTAACAAACACAGGTCAAATTTCTAACTACGGAATTCTACAACGTAGTATTTCTACTCTTGACACTGTTTAATATAGTAACTCTATAACGATTTCTATGGATTTTATTTTTTGATGAAATTCTTGTTGGCCGATTAGATTGCAAGGTAAAGTGACAAATTGTGTTTCATAACATGAAGCAAATTTTGAAGTTTCGAGCAAAAATATGGTTTCGCGCTTTTAAACTTGTACATGTATACATACTACGGTATTCAGCATACATAGGGATAGAAAGAAGAAAGCGACTTTGTTTAATACTATGTAATGATAATGCGATATAAAGGTGAACTTTCCTTACCTCGGTTAGTTGATCTTCCCGGAGAGAAATCATAGTTTTACTAACGGAAACTACGTCTTTCAAAGCTTGAATTTGCTTAATGGATTCCGAATTTTGTGCACTTAATTCAGCCATGTCTGAGTAAGCTGCTTGAAGAGCTTTATTTGAATTTGCTAGATCGCACCGCAATCTGTTGTTGTTAGTCTTTTGATTTTCTATTTCTGTGGTCAATTGCGCAAGAGCTTCTTTAAAAAGGTAATTTTCTTCCGCTTCTTGTAAATTTTCTGGTAATGCAATATTGTTCTGTAAAAGTAGCTCACGAAATTGTCGGTTTTCTTCATATAATTTTAATTTAGCCTTTCTTTCCTCTTTGAAAGACTCTTCTAAGCTTAATTTGTCCGATTTGTGTCTAGCAAGTATTTCCCTTCTTTGTTCTCTTTTGATATTAAGTTGTTTTCTAAATTCTATCATTTCTTCTTCTTTCGCTCTGGAGCGAGAATCTTCATCATCACTGACGGTGTCGTGGAACTGTTCGTCAGAATTATCGCTGTTATCATTTAAATCAGTTTGGCTATCCATTGCTTCACTATCACTTGACCAAACTTTCCGTGAAGTTGAAACTTGGTTAGTCGAAGCGCTACTGAGAATATTTCCCATTTTGGAATACTTTTATAAACAACGCTTGTTTTTAATCAAGGTATTGACCGATATACTTGAAATAAGACAAAGGATTTCCGACTGTTGGACTAACATCAGTATGAGACTGGGGTGCCCGAAATAGAATCGACGTCAGAGGGAGACGTGCGTCGACGGTCAAACTATTACTGTGAATACGCTTCGACTGCGTGAAATACTGA
The DNA here is from genome assembly GCA_018238005.1 of Eurema mandarina. Lineage (NCBI taxonomy): Eukaryota > Metazoa > Arthropoda > Insecta > Lepidoptera > Pieridae > Eurema > Eurema mandarina. The sequence goes on from DWAJ01000801.1 coordinate 8,680, forward strand.
CAATTATTTATTTTTACCGGGTTATTTCAGACGTGACTAGATCTTGTGAAATGTAATAAATGTGGATCATGAAGCGACCTTGATGTTTTTAAAAATACTCCTACATGACATGCGTATTATAAATTAAAAAATATATATATTAATTATAAGATAATAATGTAATATAGATATAATGCCGGTCTGATGCCTTAATCAGATTATCTAATTAATTGCGCTAATATGAAGTTTACATCCTTTACGTTCCACAATACGTGCGTACATGGTACGTTTCTTTAACTGCACACAGTAACTGTGGTTTTATGATCCTAAAAAAGGTGGCCGATATCTTATTAAAACGTCAGAGGTTTAATTCATATGAGTGTTTACTCAATATTGATATTGATAATCGATGGGCGCACCAAGCGGTTAAACGCAAAATAAGAAGTTAAATGTTTGTTTGAAATGTTGATATATAATTCTTAATAGATATTACAATTTTAAGACAACATAAAATATCAGCATAATTGAACTTGCACTTTTATTTTATTCTCAGGATATTTTAATTCAGAGTTATTTTAATTGCATGTTATCTGTGTGCATAAAATTTTTGAACGTTTTTACAGACTGTCAGTAATGCTTACGTCAATAACGTCAATACATTTGTTACAAAATCGCGTCTAAGTAAATTTTCTTTGAAAAATCGGTGTTATAAAATATTATTAAAATATCACGAAGTTTAAATATAAGATTTGGTTGTTAAATGTACATTCCGATTACATTTTATTGAAAGAATGTTTTAAACTAAAGTAATTATACCTAATACACTGCATATTTGATTTGATTTTTATTTTATTTTGATCAGTGGCTTATTGATAAAATAGCTGTTTATAATCACTTTGCGTGTGACGTGGCGTACTTATTTACACATTAATCGGATCCTAATTATGAGAAATGTGAAGTTAAATTAGTTTTTAAGTGATGGATGAAAGCACAAATTCCCCTTGTAAGGTAAAAATATTTATAGTTATTCGGAGCACTTTTTAAAAGTAAATGATTTATTCTTTGATATAATTCTTAATTTTTTACTATTTACATCAAATGTAATGGTGCATGAATGTGTCTCACAAATTATGAAACAGTCTGAAAACATATTCCACTGTCTTTTCAAAAACTTTTTTAGAATAACAATACTAAAATATTATTATAAAGATCAATGATAAGACCCTAATTTAATTGTATTTTTACATCAAATCAAAAAAATCAATCAAACATGATTTGAACAATTCATTCATTTGAAATTCCAAACTGATACCACAACAATTACGCACAATGCTTTTCTTTATTTATTTGCAATTATCATAAATGTGTTCAATATACATTGACTGTAACCAGTTCACTTGCTTTTTTGATTTTTTTTTATATCGCACACAAATTACTTACTAGGATTGCAATGAAGGTGTCGAGGTTCAGTTGAGGAAAGACTTGGAGCATCTGAGGCAGCACCTTGCTGAAAAGGATGATCATTTTATAGCTCTCGAGACTGAGTACATTAAATGCAACGCTCAAGCTGCTGACTTGAATGAGCAGGTCAATACTTGGAGGGAAAAGTATGAAAGGTGAGTTAAAGAGTAATACAAAAGCTGTTTTTTAGGTTTCGATTAGTTTTTAGGGATTACATATGAGGGTTTTGTATAATTTTTATATTATTTTATTATTTTATAAGAATATCTGTTCCTTAAGTTTTAACAAAGTAAAGTAAAATAAACTAAATAATTAAAGTTTAAAGTTATTAGAAGCATGCCAATGTTGCATATTTTGTCTCTTTACTATCAGTATAGATTAGATTGAATATAAGTTTACATAAAAATTCAGTTCAAGTATAAAAGTACTATTGTTTGTCAAAAACAAGATAGAATGCCTCCAAATTTTTTATTTAATATGATTTAAAAAAATTACAGATTATATGATTCCCATAAAAGAGTGCAAAAATTGAATCAAGTATTGGAAGATAAGTTGCTGCAAATGGTCGACAAAATGAAGAGTGAAAAGAGCCAGCTGACTAAAGACATAGCCACATTGTCTGTGCGTTTGGCCGAGTCTAAGCACAACTACAGTATGCTACAGAAGGAGAATGTATGTTTTTATCTATTATTTACTGATTATAGCATATTATCCTCTTTTTGGTTAACTTTTTGTGGCATCAAATAATATTATTAATATTTGGAATTCTAGCAGTATTCAATACTTTTGAATAGAAAAATTACTTTTTTAATTAGTTCTTACTGTGAAATATGCATATCCAATAGTTTCAGTTATGGTTGTTGCCTGATAACACATTTACTGTATATTTCAATAAAAAATTGTTAATAAATATGTATGTAGTTTATGTTAATGTATAGTATATGTAAGTAATGAAGATCTTTATTTGTAGGAAAGATACAAAAATGATATGAACTTAGCGATTCAGCTGCTGCAATGTAAACCTGACAATTTTGTATCACAAAAACTTGATAATGTAAGTAAAACCTTTATATACCTTTACAAAATAAATATTTTTATTTATATTCAGAATGTGATTTCCAACAACTTTTTTTTTAATTGTAGCTTCCTGTAGACACGCAAACAAGAGTATCTCAATATGTGATGTCTAAAACTCCAAAGACTACTAGCTCAGCTGCCTCCAAAACTGGTAATGATGTTGATACTTTCGATGCAAGTGAGTACGAGTTCAATATTTCTGCATCTCTCATGTCGAAGATACTCGAAGACAGCATTCAAGATACAGTCACTAAGCATTGTGACACTTGCACCTGCGCAAAGACTCAAAGCAAACCTTTTTGCTATAATGAAAGTTATTATACAGTTTCAACACAAACTCAGCTTACCGGGGAAATGAAGAATTCCCTCTGTCTCAATTGCAACACTGATATAAAGCCTCTAGCGTCAGGCCTCAGCGTAAGAAGTGTCTCACCGCACGCCATCAAAGTTATTAATGAAAAAATTAACAATCACAACCCAACTCCCATGTACATAGTTCCACAAACCTTAGATGTCAAAGAAATAACAGTACCACCGATGGATCTGGCGAAACCTAAAGTATTGCCTGAGGTCAAAAGTGAAGACAATCCAAAGTTAGAACTTAACTTACATAAAGAAGATCTGAATGTGCCGAAAGAAGTATACACTAAAACTGATGAAATGTCAAGAAAAGACACTGTGAATGTAGAGCCAACGATTCATCACAAACTATGTGATCGAACTGTTACGTCAATTTCTAGCAAGAAAAGCAGTATTCACAGTGCTAATGAAGACTTGTTAGCCAAAGATATAGCGAGTACTAAAGACATCAAAATTAAACACCAAAGTCCTTATATAGAAAAGGTTGACGTAAAAAAACATTCTCATAGTTCTTTGGGCCACGGCAGTCGAACTTCATCGATAGCTAAATCAACAGTGAGCACGCATAAGTCTAATTATCAAGTCGGTCCAGGCCCCAGATTTTGTCACTTAAGGATGCAAGCTGGCTCGAAAAATATACTACTCGATAATGCTGAGCCTGATGTTCCGCCCGTTTTGTACAGACGCCAGAGCAGATGCAATGAAAATTCCATATTTAAAGATCTCAACGATGGCATGGATAACTTTATAGATTTGGACAAAACTGACGATGATGCTAACATGAACAATAAAACTGAAACAGTTGTAGTTGAAAGTACGCTTATTGACGTGCACGTCGATAATAATAATAAAGATTCTAATTCCAGTAACAAAAGCAATTCAATCAATCCTATCCTATTAAATGTCGTATCTTCTGCACCATTACAGCCTTTAAAGACCCACAACTTTTCCACCAATAACGATCTTGTTAACAATGAACAAAGTGTTACGAGTCAGCAGAATTCCTGTGAAATAGATAATTTGCTGAGTGATTTTAATGTTGAAACTAATCCACAAAAAGATGCCCCACCGGCCGACGTAACCATCACTATAGACGATCATCCGACCCCTACTGATAACGGCGATATTAAAATATTCAATTTCGATCGTTATGAACAAAATAAAGTAGCTAACCAATTTCCGAAACCTATAAAGAAAATTGACATGTCACAGTTACATTCCTTAGAGAATACCAAAATATCCAAAGACTTGCCACCTCAAGGGCTTCTTCCAAAGCTGGACAAAAATAATGATGCTACACTTAAGGCGACAACTCCGAACATTGTAAACGTGTATCCGAATTTAACACAAACACATTTGAAAGTAAATGAATCTACTAAGATGTTTACTAACGAACAAAGTACGAGCTCACTATCGAGCGACGATAGCGCCGCCATGTTGCAGAAACAGCAGTTATTGCGTGTTGCCGAGTGGGTCGAAAAGAATTTAGAACAGCAAAATAATCTGAACGCTCCTCTGGAGGATGAATGTAGTTTTGCAAATCGTGCGTTAAGACGGGACAGCAAAATTAATAGGCTCACTGAAACATTGAACGAATTAGCTCTTAATATGCCTCACCCCGTCAGCAAGTTCTCCAAGTCTTACAACCGGGATCTGCGTAATAATTGGATTCAAAATGCGATCGCGACACACGCCAATCCGAAGAAAGCTGCGAAACACGCGGCCAATGAGAAGTTAGTGAATCATGTCGCTAAAGAGACGATGTTTCCCGTAGAGAGTGGCGATGCAACCGTCACAGAAATAAACGATAACGTTAAAAGCCCGACTAGTAGTGAATTTGATCCGAACAAAGAATTACGAGATGCCCTCAAAGGGAACGGGGATAAGGACATATCGCCGGAGGATTTGGCGCGAATGGAATATAATGTCAAGAAATTTTTACTGAGCGGCCCGTACTGGGCGAGCTCGAATGCGGCCAACAGGAGCCGACGCACAAGCAGCAAAACTGAGACTGATGTATAATTCCACTTAGCGAAGTCTATTAGATAACATTCCAATTCTTTCTGAACAGTGATTATAAATTATTTATACGCTGAAATACGGCTTCTAATTATTTATATAGAATCTTCATCGCTACTAATGCTTTTGCAAACATAACATAGGTTAATCGAGATATTTGTGATGTGTGTAGAGGCTTTATATTATTTATTGTATTTCAGTATTGCCCTATATATGAAATGTGTTTTTTACATTAATGTTTGTGCTCCTAGTCTGTATCGGTAAGTTCTCTAGATAGAAATATGAATAGCATAATGATTGTGATTATAGCTTAAAATCTTGTGTCAGTATCACAATTAAGTGTATCCAATTGATTATATTTACACACAATACATTATTAAGTGCTCGGAAGATGATGATTGAGCTGCTGTAAATCTGGTCATAATATGACATTTATCTAGTTCATAATATGAATGTTTAAAAACATGTGCACTTTGTTAAAATAAGATTCAAATAACTTAAAAAACATCGCATTCCTCAAATTATTATTAAGTCTCAGGGCTGCCATTATTACTAAAACTCGATTAGTCGCATTTATTTTTTACTCGAAGTTCATACACACAAGTTTCTAAAATGTGATATCATTAGTACACATTGTATAAAATAAAGCACTATTTTAAAATACTTTAGATGTGACCATTTAAATTTCTTTTGAACATCACACAAATGGCAACTTTATTGGGTTCAGGGTATAAAGTTTTAAGTTAAAAACAGCATGCATGAATATGTTTTATTATGATTATTTAATACCGAATTTATTTACTTTATATAAATATTTGGCGCAGTAGACCTTTATGATATTAATAGTGATTAAGTGTGTGACCTTTGACATACGTTATGCGTACAATGTTCTAGAACTTAATCAAAATATGAAATCATAAGTTATGCTGACCCTTTTAATACGTTGATGTCAAATCTACGTAATCTATATTTAGATTCTTAATGCCGTGAGTTTTTGTGGAACGTTTTAAGTATTTACAATAAAGCAATGATACAAATCGAGCTTTTTACTATATTGTTTAAATTTGACCATATAAAATAATAAATTGTGGGCATATGCCCCGCACAGTGCAGACTTTTTAGTCGGTTTATTTTGCAGAACGTTTGTAATTCGTAAAGAGCTCGTACTTCCATACATGTTGTATTCACACACATTGCATTAAATTGTTTACAATAGCTTCTCTCGCACGTCTAAAAGTCCGCATCGATTCCGTCGATAAATCGTGATTGGTAATAGTTATACACTGGAATGCTTTCTGCTTCATCTTATACAATAATACAGCTGATTAAATATTTTATTATATGTACTACATGTAGATATTCATTGGATGTTTGGATCGGACTTTATATTTGTATAGCTTAGAATAATAGTGAGTCGGGTTGTAAAGCTCTAAATTAAGTTATTTTTGTGGCGTTTTTTGAAATTTATATATTCTTGTTTTGCTGACAAAAAAATCCTAGGCGTCAAATCTATTCTTTAAATTAAGATTGTGAAGAAGGTTGTATCATCAGGCACAAATATGATCTGATTGGCTTAGATTAGGTTTTTTATATAATTATTTATCCACATATGTATAGTATTTTTTTGTAAATTCCGTAGTATTTATGTTTAAATGTATGAATATATAAATCTATATTTCCCGGGAAATTATTTTCGATGTAAAAATATGTGATAATATACGATTAATTATTAGATGTTTGTAATGTGTCATTATTGAAAGGAGATTTTTTTGCAATTATGTAGGTTTATTTTGCGAATACATATATGTATTTATTTTTGTGTGGCGTAAATATTTTACAAAACTACTATTGTAAGTAGTTAAATTTATTAATTACTGTTTTTACGTCCTATGTCCATAGATACAATGCACTGTATAACAATATTTTTCATAATATTGAGTTTTATTAAGGTTTGTTGAAATATAGTGTTGAGTGATAGCCGATCTGCAGCTCTACTTCCAACGCAATCGTCGTTGATATCGAAAATTTTTGAAACTACTTATCGAGTTATGCAGCTCAATTTACTCTAACAAAGAATCGAATCGAACGTTAGTTCATGATATTTTTGTTGAAACATAAACAAAAAAGTTTTATTTTTTAAATCGGAGTTGATCAAAAACTGTGACGATTGTTTTCGGAGTAGAGCTACTGCTTATTCAAATCTCACAAAAGCTGGTCCATAAATATTAAATAGCTTTGGCGGCAAATGTAAACGTGTTTATTTATTAAATACATGGTGATAATATGGTGTTTTATTTAAGTCTAAAAGAACAACTTCTATGGCAGTCAAAGGCCGGTAACACACTCGTGGTATTACGAGTCCTTATGGGCGTTGTTCACTTTTGCTGTCTGGCTTGTTGTACGCTTTTATATTATAAAGGTCTACATAGAATAATGTCTTTAAATGATTAAAAATTTCCCCTTTTAATTCAGCAGATCCAGGGGTAATTTATTACTGTAACGGCAAATAGCGCAATATTTAGGTCTCGTTTATTTTTGAATACACTTTACAAAAGCGTTTTAAATTTAGTAATCGGTAAAATTTTCTAAATATAAAATCTGTGATATCGATCGTATCAAATATAAACCGGAGTGGGAACTACAGAAACTGAAGTGACCCCCTGTCACTTTATCGGCCTTATATTTTCAAAGCCTTTCTTCTTAAATATTAATGTTACTATATACTAATATTATTATAAGTAGTTTTTTGAAGCAGTTAAATTAAAAAAAATATATGCAAAAATATGAACGTTTAGCTAAGAGATTACAAAACCTGAAGAGCCCTTGTGCAATGTGTTCATATTATTATCGAAAAGGGCAGACAAGTATCATGTTCACCAGCGCATGTAATATATAGTTTATCTAACAAGAAGTTAGTAGTTTTATCTTCAATCACGATGGCGACCTTCGCTTTTCCAAAATAACTTGTCCATTGTATTCGTGGCCTTTACCGCTCCAGCATTGTTTAGAACGCTACGGATTTTTGTTCATCAAATTTTACCTTGGATGATTTAATAATTAGCGACTTTGTTTATCTTTTGTTGCACGATTAATGTTTATTGTATATACAAATTAGTTTAGACTTTAAATATTTTTGATAAAAAATAACGTAAAAAGTTTTGGTTGTTTGTAATAGGAGATAATAGATATTAAATTCGAAAATGGCTGAACTGAAAGTCACAAATATACTGTTGTAATAGACTGATTTATTTAATCGTGAAAAAAGGTCTTCAATTCAAAGTTGTATAGTATTAGCGATGTTCACAAGAGTTTCCCACACAAAGCAATGTTTCTTTATGCTACAGCAGGGCAGGACCACAGCAAATCACATCTCATGTCCTGTGGAGATTCCAGGAAGCTTACTAAAGCGAAAGTCAATCAAATGTTTTGCGTGGAATACTTTCAATTCCTCACAAATATTGCACGGTGTTTGTCGCATTCTATCGTAATGGGTTCATAATAGCTCTTCAGCAGTTTGCTCCAAGTGAACGACCCATCGATTCGCGCCACGCGTCAGGTGGCCCGGCCCTGTCTTAGAAAAGCTTAGATGACTTACTCTATACAAATGCTATGAAAAGGTCCTCTTAGTTTTATCGTATCAACGCGTAGAACTTTGAAGCGTTAAGATTTATCTTATAGAAGAAAGTCGAAGTTTCTGAGTGCCTAAGCGACGCCTCTGAAATTTCCTAGGTATAATTTTTAGTGCCTTCTATTATATTTTAAACAGTTTACTCTGACTCATTTCGAAGTAGGTTTTAACTTTTAAGTGCATTCTAGACATAAGTGCTAACTAATAATCGATCACTAATAGTTTTTTAACGAACCATTTTGTATACCTAACCACAACAAAGAGTGTCGCTAATTTCGAAACGATTAAATCGCTTAAAGTGCGTAGGTACCTATTTCCTGCATCTTATTCATTTGCCGTACGTTACGGTTACGGGTTCTATATTATAGCGGTACCATCGAAATTTCTATACATTTCTTTATGTCAACGTTTAAGTTCTTTGACCGTGAGATAATATGCAGCCCTGAGAGGTCGTGCAAAATTCACATAAGTCATGCGACGGAGGTTGGATAACATTACTCTCTGTGTGGTCCACTTTTCATGATGTTATGCAGTTATTATGAACAATATGCTTTGTGGTAATGTTCATTAAAGCTGTTAACCTATTTGTTGTCTAACTTAGACGCGTAGATACATATTATATAGTAGGTTTAAGATTTTTTTTTGCAATGGGATGTGAAAGTTATCTTTGACCCTTTTTAAATTCTAATAAAGTTTGTTTAAAGAAAGACTGAGGATGCAAAAAATTGCAAAAAAAGGCTTTATGTTAAATATTCTATGGCAGACTGTTACCAATAAACATATGTAGGGTAGATGATAAATCATTTATTAAAAACTCTTTGTTACTTCGTAAATTTGATAAAAAAATGACATAAAATGTCTTTCGAAAAGTCAATGTGTTGTTTATAATTGTGATATATTTTCCGGTCTAGATTTTATTTTCATTTTACTTTAATGCGACAATAAAGTTAAAAAAATAGCTTTTACGCTAAAGAGCATATATTTCTGATTTATGACATTTTATTATTTTGACTTAAATTAAGCGTACCAAGTAAGTATTTGCACTTAGCTTACAAGTGAAGTATGTTTTATTTGTATAATTGATATTTCGTTTTAAATAGATTAGACAAATATCAAAGACTTGCCAAACGATCATTCCCTTAACGACTTCGAAAAAATTAAAAACTTTTTCTTTATGTTTGGATAACAATACAATGAACTGATAGAGCTACTGGAACTTATTATAGACTAGTGTCTATAGTCGTTATTGAAATAAGTTAGCAAAAAGTTAGAAATGTAATCTACGTTGATTTGAAGAAGCAGTCCACAGTTCTTAGTAATTCCCCAGTGTACGATCCAAGATGGAAAATGAAAGGTTCAGTGCCGAGGTGGCCCGCTGCTCACAGGATGAGTCCTGGAGACGGAAGTGCGGTTGCCTCCGTACCAGTGAGAAATTGAAGAAGTTATTGGACAGATTCCCAGCGCCGCCGCCGCCAACTCCAGACTTGGTACCGCCGGTATCCCCATGTGCAAAGGTTCTATGTTATCTTTAGTCCTGTCCTTTAATACCTATTTAAAATTTTTATACATTGTACGTCCAATTTGAAATGGTTAATTTAGTTCTTGGAAATTACCTACGTATGCAATCAAAAACCTTAGATAACATTCTAAGGTTTTTTTGAACTTTTAAAATATCAAAGCTTGTGTGAAGAAGAAGAATGTGAATACGGTATTATAAAATGTTATAGCAAAATTATACGGGAAAACAAATTTTCAGGTCACTATTCTGAGATTGAGACATTCTGATATCTCTTATACGTAATCTTGAGTATCCTAAGAACTACAAAATTATTTTTGTCCGTATACGAAAACTTGCTTTTTTTTAAATTAGGTTATATAGAATATCAAAAAGGATTCTCTGCTTACAGTTGCATAATACCTGTATATCTGCGTACTGTACACAAGTTCACAACAATAATCAACCATTTAACCACACGGAAACACCGCTGAAGACGAAAATTAAAGAAATCGACAACGAATTGCCAATAAAAAAGGTAACAACTTATAGTATACATTCTGAGACTTACATTGTACATTACATGTACAAGTTCGTCTTAGAATAGAAAATATTTACTTTTTTTGATACTTAGTTTAATTAAATCGGTTTCAAGACTCCTTCGTAGTTTAAGTAAGGATAATTAAGAAAAATGACACTCACAAACAGTTAATTTCTCTAGCTTGCTGTCAGAAACTTATGATTTATTTCCAACGTGAAGATATTTCGAGGGTGCGGTTTTTATATGAATGTCGTGAATTAAGATAGGATCGCGTTTAAAGTATAAAGTTTTGATATAAAATATATCGTGTGTTCCCAGAGGAACGTTATTGTAATAATTGTATAAATACTTTTTTCTTTTTTCACGAAAAATAAAGACGTATACTGTTTCGAAAAATAGGTCTATAAACGCAATCTATACAAAATATTTCTTCATTTGCCGTATGGCAGGTATACGCATAGTACCTATAGTGAACGTGTTTTTTTTCTTTACCATAAACTTAAAAAAGTTTGTAATAATAGGAGTAACTAAATTATGGTGTTTATTATGTATTAGATACATAATAAACACATAATAAAGATAGTATTGTGTTATTTTGGCTCGGATTAGGAAAGTATTATGTGGAAAGACCTTGTAATAACAGCGTAATGCGATTTGTAAAATGCTAATTAAATCGTATACTCGCGATCGTAATCTCTAGGTTAAGACCAAGTACAATTTAATTAACTTTAAATCCAATTGATAATAATTCAAATGTTAACTTTAAATTTAGAACAAATAATTTATAATGTTGAATATACCGTTTCTTCCGCCTGTTTCATAAATTTACACGAATTGTTTCTTTTTTTTTGAGTCCAAGCGGACATATTATTGAGAAGCAGTGAATAGTAAGCTTTGTTAAGACTAAATATTCCAACGCTATATAAGTATGTTGAAGTCAATATTTGCGCTATTTTTCTGAGTTCTTTTAATTAAAAGACTTCAGAAGAATAGAACGGATATAGCTGAAGTTACACACTCTTTTAACCAATATAAATATTCAAACAGCTAGTATTTTTTAAAACTATAAAATAAATACGTAATGTGTCCAGGAGTCCGACAAGTCGTTTCACGTCCTCCGCGAGATGGTTCAACTTCTGCAGTTCTCAATAATGGCCACGGCACTTGCTCTCTACTATCTGATCTATTGCTATATGCAGATGATATACTACACTCTGTGGAGCGCTATCTATTTCCACAATGCTGACGGGTTTGTATTTACTAATGGCATTTAAAAAGCAATAGGAATAATGTTATTATTATAATCAGTTTTACAAACTGAAATAATCATAATTAATGAAAAGCTAAACAAAAGCCAAAGCTAATCGGAACATTTTTCAATTAATTCAAATTAGCGTTTAGTAATGGCGAATAAATGTAAGGAGTATTTCTCCATTCATATAGAGAACGAGAACTCTCAAAAGTACTAAGTAGTGCTTTCGTTCGATGCTCGCAATTACATGTGCAGTGCTAAAAAATGATCAAAATTTTTCTTTAATTTGAAATTTATCGAAATGTCGCACGATGCTCTGTGATTGAAAAATATACGTGGTATGGACTACATCATACTTATTTTTTTTCAGACCAATGAAGATAACAATTGGGATCGTAACAATAACATCGCTTGTGATTGCCTTCAGTTTAATAATCAAATTCGAAAGATTTATCGGCATAGGTTTATTTCAATGAATCAAATATGGAGACGAAGTTCTTTACAATTCATTGAAGATCACCTGAAATGTCATTTTTTTGGACGTGAAGTAATAATCTGTGCAATATTATAATTTGTATGTAGATTGTGGATATGTAAAAAAATCTACATTCAATTTCAATAAATAAAGCATAAGACGTTCGCATTTCAAAAATTGTGTTATTTTTTGTGTTACATTTTTATTTATTGCTTTTGAGATGATTTTGTCTTTTCGAATAACATAAACCATTTTAGACATTACTTCGAATACCTACAAATAACAAAGAAATGAAATGGAAATGAGGGTAGGTAAATGTCTCATGCATGTTCTGTGTTCCCACTATTCAGTATAAGCTTCGTACTGACCACTTCAGCGTAGATACGTGACAAGCTATGTTATTATGAAACGAGCTTTGCAATGAGGTCTCTTACCACTGAAGCGAAAATGTACAGAGAAGGTTCCTAAGACAATTGGAGGCTGCGGCGCTCCGACATCACTCCTCAGCCAAACACCGGCCGGAACGCAACCGCGCTGTGCCATACAAATTCAAATTAAAATAAACTTCGCGGTGAAGTGTTATGATAGTGTGACTTAGTGTTAGTGCAAAATGGTGCTAAATGCGAGGTAAGTAGAGTGGAGACAATTGCGTTCTTGAGAATGTGCTAAAGATTTCGTGAACCTGCAAACGAACCGTCACAGTTTTGAAAATTTGATCGGATTAACGCTTTTCAATTAAGAGATTAATTTATAACTGAATTTTGGTCCAAATTAATTTTAAACTGAAAAGAAAACGGTTATATTTTTTAAATTGTTCCTTTTCCATTAAAAGAATGATATTATTTCTATATTGATTTGCTTTATTATTATAATTACTGAAATAGAATTGAGCTTTTGCAAAGATTCAGAGTGGACATATAAACAGTAACATGGAGTGTCCTTTTAAGTCTTAGTATAATTAATAAATATCGCCAGCAATAGCGGGGGAAGTTTATCTATACTAATATCATAAAGAAGAAAATTTTGTGTCTTTGTTAAATTGTAAGGGGTAATCTTGGGATCTACTGAACCGATTTTAAAAATTATTTCACCAATAGAAAGCCACATTATTGCTGAGTGTCATAGGCTATATAAAAAAACCGAAAAGGATAATTAACATTATGCCCAACGAAGTGGGCACGTGTCAGATGTATTTTCAGATGTTCAAAATTATATATTTTCCCTATTAATTCGTACTTAGTTATAATTTCTTTGTATTAAGTTGTATGTACTTATGTTGCAGACGTTAAATAAATTTGCAACTAAAATTATATTTGTACTAGTTCTGTGACCCCGCTACGCTTGAATGGTATAAACCACGGTGATTATTTGCTTTCAGCGATTCCGAATATAAATTTTTAGTGGTAAATAAAAGATTGAGCGCGACCTTTCTTTGAGGTTTTGTTTGATCAAAATAATGAAACTTTCGATATAAGCTGTTCCATATTCTTATGTTACACACATAAGAATATGGAACAGCTTATATCGAAAGCTTGTATTAAAATTAATAAGGTTTCAAATTTTAAGAACACTTAAAAAACCATTAACAATATACTTTATTAATATGAAAGTTTACAACGTTACGTTTAATACGTTTTTGGTAAAAATATTTTTGTAGTTAAAAAACAATATTTTGTGTGTGTACTTACACTTTAATATTCTTTGTGTTACCGTCCCATTTTTATGATTTATTCTGCTGTGTACACTGTACAGTATTAGGCTAAAGAAACAACTTTTCGATTTTTTGGAATACGTACTCTTTAGCTCCATGTTAAATTTTAATATCATTAAAATATGTCCCAAAAACTTGTTAGACAAAACTTATATGGTAATTACAGAGGTACCAGGCGTGTATAAATAACAGAGAGTATGAGGTGTAAAACGTTCGATGTCATACGAAGCATCGCTGCATGTCAGTACTAACGGTGCGTTCCGGTGTCGGGTGCAATTACAGCCATTTACTATTTTAGGTGATGTGATAAAAAATATAGAAAACGCATATGAGTTAAACTGGTCGATGATAGACTTAGAAATGTGACTATTGTTCGCATTGTGTTCGTTTTTAAAGATCGATTATATGAGTTTTGTCTTAATAATGAGTACAGACAAACAACTTGCACGGCTGTAGATGAGAGCTCCTGATTTTTTATATTTTTTATAAGACTAGTGAAAAAATTATATATACTTGTGGTTTCGTATTTATAAAACCATGCGACGTAGTTTAAATATCCAAAGTTGTTAGAAACAAAAGAGATAGATATACCCTAATTCAACCGGGAAAAACCCATTAAAGAAAAAATTATACACTTTTAACATTAAATATTTAATTAGGTAATAAGTAAGTTGCAAAATGACAATATAGTAATATCATTGGTCAAAACGAAGAGATCACCGATTAGGTGAACCCATGTAATATGTTGATAAACAGTTGATAAAATGGGATCACACGGAAACCATACGCTTTTAAATAAAAAAAAAAAGAAAAATCTATTAAGCCAATCGAAAATTTGGAACTGACAAATATAAAAAGGATAGAAACACTTGCATTGAGAAACCTAATTTTTAGAGTCGTTCGAAATCATCCGCATATTTTCCTACAACTTTATGTATTAATACGTAACTTCGCTACCATTTCAAGTAATAGCAAAGAAGATAGCGTCTTATTTAAATGTTGCATAAGCAACGTAATTATTATAATAATTGACGTCCTTGTGCACACTTTTGTTATGAAAGGAAGCGTTAATAAGGTCGTCGAAATTTAATAAGTTTTCGGAAATGATGAGAGGTCAAAACTGTTTTTGTTGGTATTGTATGTTGTTGGTGAAATAGATTATTTAAATTGAAACTTGGACGTTGTAGGATGTACGATTTAAATCGGTATGCAAATAGTGCAGTTCCGATTTTATTTAATAAAATTTTCTACGGAAGATATGATTGATTAGGCTTAATTGAATTAATTTTTAAACTGCAATTATTATGTACCAAAGGGAGCATCTACACTGATTATCAAATAATTGCGGTGAAATATCTGCTTATTATTTATAAAAAAAGTACCTTTAATACAAAGGTAGTCAGAAATACGAGTCGATTCACAAGTTATGAACAAAATGATTACAGAGATCGATGTAATAGTTTTCTTTATTAAAAAGCCGATTCATAAAACAATGTAAAGAGTAACGGGAACAATTCGACGTAAACTATTATAACTGGGGTTACGGTTTCGGAGCAATTCATCTGATCCGATTAATTGCCGATCCATTCCATGGTCAGAGTTTAGCGAGACGCTAATTCACTTTGTCAGTTGCTCAATGGTGAGGTTAATTTCTAAAATTGAAAAATTCTAAGACGAGTAGATGACTTCGCTTTTTCATTAAAAGGTGGTTGACAAATTATGGGATTATCGGTCACACATTATAGGTTACAATACCTAGTTAGCGTTTATGAGCCAAACAAGATTAAAGTTTAGTTGAGTAATGTTTCTGAGATGGTATTAAAATATATGGGTTATTCGTAGATGTCTTCCGCCTTTAAATCGGTAATAAAATAAGTTTATTCAGCAAAAACTGTAAATGTTTTCTTGATCATCATTACGAGGTGAGAACTGAATATCGTAACGACATCCCGTGAACGGATTCCTCACGATTTATCGGATCCTACCATAAAGGACACGCAGGTTACGGTCGGACGCACATAAGGGGTCGACGACTGCGCTGGGAACACTAAACGATCATCATTAAGCTTTATGCAATCGTGCATAAAACTAAATGATAATCGGGCATAAAGCCTGCAGTAGTCGATTGGGTTATGCGTGACGGGCGACACTGGGAGCGGTATGAGCTCTTAATTAGCACGAAGTCTTGCTCAATGCGGCCATTAACTGCTCGAGATCTAACCATTGCTGTAGATCCTGCTTATCTTTCATTCGATCTAAGCCTCATTATAGGGAAGTTAACTTAAATTCAATCGATTAGGCTTATTATATAGAAATACTAGATCTGTCTTTGAGTATAAGGCAAAACCTCGCCTAGAAGCTAAATAAATTTGGGACACTTCTAAATTAGTATTTTGAAATGTTGACAAATATGAAGATTTAGAAATATCGATGGTGCATATTTGAAAGTTTTATATCTATACTACGTGTATCATTTTCGAAAATAGTACATCCTTGTGTACTTATAGGAATTATGATTATCTCCATCACAACAAAGGCCAGCGCGCAAACTTCAGCTCAAATTAAGCCGTTCCAATAATCTGCGGTCTAGGTCCGTTACAATGGCTCCATAAAGGTCCATCGACTGTTTTCATTAAATCTATAATAAGTTCATACAAAACTAAATTGCGTTTTCAGCTACCGATAAACCAATTTCATAGATCGCGTAATTGAAGGCTTCAATTCGCGCAGCTCATTCCCTCCCCTGTCATTTGACCTGCCATTATGAATATTATTCAAAATAATGCCCTGTAATGCTCGCATCACGAGTTCGAAGATTCGCTACTTTATATTTCGTTATATTACTTTTTACGTCCGCAAATTGTTTTACAGATCACGATTTCTTCTATGCGATTTTATTCGGTGTGCAGATTGTGTGAGAAAATGTCTCAATTACAAATTATTTTTATACGTTATAATAATGTGGGTAATGTGTGCTTTTTGCAGATTCATTTTTGTTTGCTGTTTGCTGCTATTCAATGTAAGTCCTACTATGTAATTTTTTATGTCCTACTAGCTGTGTGGTTTTACTTTGTACCTATACGCTGATCCTTTTTTTTAGATTTATCGAGTTAATACACGTACACATAAAATAATATATTCTACAAAGATTTTATGTTAAGTTATTTACAATATAAATAAATATGTTATTTTTTTATAGATAAAAGTAAGCACTCTTTTGATACAAAGACAGAAAAACTTATATGAATATTTTCGACAGTACGCAAACTCAGCGACATCGGTAGCACAGCTATCAACAGACAATTTGTCCTCGTCAGAGATCCATGAGGGCTCTGGAGACGAACCACCTGGACCAGTGTTAAAAACCAAGGTACTATCATTTTCATACATTATTTTAGCTAAAGAGTATCAGGTTGTTTTTTTATATGGTATCTAATGTTTTGGTGTTTTGATTTTAGAACGAAACGAGGGAAGCTTTGAAATCGGATGGAAGCGAACAAGATCCTGTAAGTATAATGAAGAAAAAGTTACTAACGTACTATGAATTCAGCTTTAAACACGACTTTTTGTTTCGAAGTTTTTTAGAAATACTAATAAGAACAGTTAATTAACACTTTATTATTACAAACACAATATACACGTATAACGGATGAATTTCACTTTCAATATGAATATATAGTTCGACCTTGTATTATAGAGAAGTTGTTATCAGCTATCTAGCTCGTGGATGGAACAATATAGTTATGGCCGCAAGATTCTATATCATTTTAACGGCTCGAAATAAACACTTTATTTCCAGTATCATTTTGTCTGACATACTCCGCTTTATCTATTTAATCATTATACAGATAGGGTGGTGTGTTTCGTATATATCTGACTGGGATTTTAAGAAGTAAACAAGAATTTAAGCCTTCTAAACAAACTTGTATGATCAAGCTGATTTTGATTTTTAGTTAAATTTCAAGAGATGTATTAAAAATTTTAACGTTTTACTTTATTTATAAAATGTTTTTATATTCATATCATATATTAAATATAATAATTTGTAAATTGTAGTAGAGGCAACGGCTATATTATAATGACTTTTGGTAGATGGAGTTCTATACAGCGAAAAAAAAGTTAATACAAACGATATTGTAATTGGGAAATAGGGCTGTGGGCTAAATTTCAATATGATTGCGTACGAGATGCTATGTATGATAATAATCGAATAATGTATTTAATGTGTGGTTGGTGTCAAAATCCATCACAAGCTTTGTTTAACAATATTTCACCTTGTGGTCATTTGTGAATGAACCTACATAAATATAAGTTAATTAATATTGAAGTGATTTTCACGAAAATTAGGTTTTTACTCTAAACATTATTTTCATTACAATAAAAAATAAATTATGTTAATAAAGATAGATGATGTATCATATAAATTCTTAATAATTTAATCTTTAGCTAAAAAAAGTAATAATTCCTTTTATCCCAGTTAACAATAGCACATAAATAAAAAATCTATCATACTACGCGTGAGTGAAGAAAAATTACGTTTTTATTACGCAATCAAGTTTATGTGTTCTACAAAACTTCAATGGGAGGCCACCGGTAGTCGTTTATGCAATGTGCGAGATACAAACATACTTACAATAATACCATACGTTTTAATTACTTATTTCGTATGTTCCTCATAGTTGAACAAAATTTGTAATGAATGCCATTGATTTTGTTGGTATAGCACGATCTGACTAAAGAACCAAAATCGCGCCTAGTTTCTCAAGCTACATGCTATACAGTTTTGTATGTAATAATTACTTTATAATAGATTGCAGCTTTTAAATATAAATGAAGAAATATAATTTATTACTAATATTGAATGTCTGGAAAGATAAATTTATACATATAGATAAGTTCAGTTACCAACGTCTCTCTGAAATGGTAATGAAACTTAACACAGCGTCATCTGGCCCTACATTCGGCAAAGCTTTTGACGTAGCAACTAGATAACGGATAGTTTACATACGTTATCTATACTAATATTATAAAGAGGAAAACTTTGTTTGTTTGTTTGTTTGTTTGTTTGTTTGGTTGTAATGAATAGGCTCAAAAACTACTGGCCCGATTTCAAAAATTCTTTCACTATTCGAAAGCTACATTATCCACGAGTAACATAGACTAAATTTTATTTTGGAAATAAATAGGGTTCCGTAATATATTTGGGTTTTTCGGACACAAGGTGTAAAAA
>DWAJ01000802.1:0-27897 GCA_018238005.1 Eurema mandarina
AAAATTTTATTAAATGTTTTAATAATAAGATAGATCATCTTAATATTAATGTTGAATCTATTAATAATACTTTCGTAGTTTACTGTACTTAAATTTTAATTAGTAGTCAATATAATTTGACAAACGTATAGTAACATTAAAAGTAGTTTTTTCTACTGAAGATAAAGTCTTAACATGTGAGCTATTACTTGAATAGTGGAGCAAACCGGAATCTCATATCAATATCTAGTAATCTAAAAGCATATACTATTAATATTTATATTGTTTCCATTTCAGTGAATAAGCCATTTCATTAATGGCTTAAAAACGGCTTAGCGCTTAATAGACATTGCTTATAAAATAGCTGACATATTAATCTAACTAAATACATAGTAGCCAAAACACCATTGAAATTTAGACTTTAAGCCGATTCGTTAAATTAGCCGGCTTAATGTAATGGCTTAATCAGAAATGGATACTTATAACAGTACTTTGTATAATTCAACTACGTTTTACTTTAAAATTGTACAAGAAATGTAAATACTTATATTAAAATGTATTATGTTTTAAATGTACGGATCTGGTTATTCTATATAAGTTATGTACCGCGGTTTTTCTCCTATTAAATAACATATTTAATATTTTAAAAAGTAAAGATATAGTATAAAATAGTCTGACTAATACGACACATAGCTCGAAAACGACTAAATCGATTTTAATATTTTTTTCGAATAAAAATGATATTGGTTTCAAACAAATAAATCCGCGGGTCTCGTTAGAAGACCGACTTAAACTTGTTAGCTCGTTTAAATAATACAAAACTGTTATTTGAACAAAAAATCTATTATATAATGAAAAATGTTATATCAGAATTGTATCAAATAACGTTTTAGTTCGACAGTTTTTAATCAAATATTCTATTTAAATTATCAAATAGTTTATTTATGTTTAATAGTCATAATATTAAATCACAGAAGAAACAATGTTTTTTTACACATAGTTATTTCGGGATAGATAATTAATTCGTGATTGCATTTGTTTATCCGGTTGCCATGACCACCCTTTTGAGTCGGTCGTCATGGCAACCGGATAAACAAATGCAATATTCTATTTCATTTGACATCGTTTTAAGAGTTACCATAGTAAGAAAAGTGAGTAATTCGAATACATTTTTATAATGAAGTTTCATCTTAATATTACTATTGTATAGGACTATAGGAGTCGATGTTACAACGAAATGGAACAAAATAAAAAAAAAACTCATTCGCACTAAAGTAAATGAAAATTCAGTTATTCTTATACATATAATATGCTAAATAAATCTATAAATGTATTTAAAACAAATTCGGTTTTGTTTGAACGCCAATAAGTCTAGAATTGCTGGATCGTATTCAATCTATTAAAATATCCATAAAACATTTTAACGGCTTTTAGGAAAAATAATCCATGGGACAATTCTAACTACATTTTTGTTACTGCGAATAAACTTACTAAGATACATAGTTTACAAAAACTAAACTTATTTATAGTTATCGCAGCTATCCGTTTACAAAACTCCATCGATTATGGTACAGTCGTTTAGCAGGTACACTTAGGAATACTTAACAACAAATATCTAATGAGACGCCGTGTATATATTTGCCTGTTTCCCCACCGCCTGGTCGTACGAGGGAGGTAATGCTGGAAAAATAAAGAAAAAATTTTAAAATAACATTGTTAAAATATATCGTTAATTTTTTAATATTAATATTAATATAATATTATAATTGAGAAGTTTACTTTGTCTATCTGTTACGTATTTACGCGTTAACCACTGGACCGATTATGATGACCACTTGGTGCAATCGTAACACATCTGTATGCGTCAAGGGTCAGATCAATACATTAGTATATTTTTTTTAAGAAAAGTATGTATATGTCATCTTTATCATCTAGTTGTCATAACTCATAACACAAGCCCTGCTTAGCGTAGCACTAGATGGCGCTGTGTTAAAATAAGCGTCGAAGTATTATAACTACAAGTCGCTTTCTCTGTCCCTGTATCCAAGCATACATACATGCTTAAATCTTTAAAATTTCGCAACCGATTCTCATGCGATTTTTTAATAGGTAGTGATTTTAGAGGAAGGTTTATATGTTTAATACATGCATCATATATGCGAGCGAAACCGGGACGGGTCACTAGTTATATGCACAGACATAGTCTAGTTTAAGAATTATTCATATATAGCAGCGTGCAATAATAACAATTAGCCAAGAGCGTGTCGGGCCATGCATACAATAGGGTTCCAAAGTGACCAACAAGTTAAGGTTTTTCTTTTAAAATTAAAATCAGTGTTATATGTTAGTAAATATACATGTTATTGGTAAACAACCAAACCTAGAAGCAATTTTAGTATAAACAACCGAACAACAAAACTTTCTTTTGTAATATTAGTTAATGGCATATGACTGTATCAGCGTGTATGGTAATATTTGTCTCATTACGCGTATCAGTTTTTATCTCTACTGTGTACTGGAGCAGCTCAATGCCCTTCGGAGCTCATTATCTTTATTTAATAGTATTAAGCAAAAATAGGCGTTACGAAATATTTACTTAATTATGTATATATTATTTCGGCGCCAATATGTCGCTCTGATTTATTTTTTTTTATATTGTAATATTTGAGTCGTGCAATTCCAATTGTATCTTTTTAATTTAAAAGAGCAACTATCACAGTCTCTTGCCGGTTGTTCTCTGTAGAAACTGCCTTCTGAAGGTGGTAAATGTTTTGTAATACCATAACGATTCAAAGGTGTTACTATATGTAGCCTAGTTGAATAACGATATTTTTGACTTTAGCTTGGACTTAAATCTGAAAATTTCCGTAGGATGGGCTAAATTAATATTACATTAAAAAGCAAATGACATAATACGGGCACCAATAACACTCTAGTACGCACTTGAACCAGTACAACTTTATTTTGACGTCACTATACATTTCCCAATCCCGACTATTTGAATAACATGACCATTAATTTTCGGGTATGGTTATTTTAACTAGGGAACAAATATGAATGACAACAATAAACTATGTGTAACAATAGCTGCGACCCGCGACTTCGCTTTGTACGGAATACTCAGAATTTGTATAATTTATACATGATACGTCTAAAAAATATCATAAGCGCGATTGAATTCGCCACATTAGGAGCGGTCACTACAGCCATCAGATATTTAAAAACAAAATCCGAGCAACTTTCAAAGATAAGCGCATTCAAAAACACAATCTCCTAACTTTCATTATCTAACTAATACATAATAGCGATATAGTTTAATATCATATGCTGAATCGATCTTAATCACACCCAAATACAATAGGAAAAAACAAACCATTTTATCGCATGAGGAAAACGCACCAGGTTTTTCTAAAAATATGACGCGTCATTTAAACCAGTATCTGAGCCTTGTAGGAACCACACAACTAAACAAATATGTACCGATAACTAATTAACTATAACTGCATGATACATTGCTCGTTTTGTATAAACTCATGCACGTTCAAACGCTTATACTGAGCAGTGTATTTGTGTCTTATTTATATTACATTAAAATGCAAACTTGGTATTGATTTGTATCGTCGATCCAAAGTGCTGCGTATAGTGATGTACTACTTGGTGGAATAAAAGCAAGTATGGGTGATTTAGATTTGTTATAGGTACTTTTATAATTAAGATACACTACCACTGAGGTATTACATTTAAACTAAATATTTAAAGCTTTAAGCTTAACTTAATCGTATATTTAGTGGTTAATTATACCGGAAATGTTCTTTCTTTTATAGGTCTATATATATATTCGATCGAATTGAGAAACCCCCTGCTTTTAGAAGTCGGTTACTAAATTATCAACAGTAACTTTTGTCAAACACTTGGCGCCTCTGGGGCCCTTTTATTTATAAAATCTGTGTTTTTCTATTCTACATATAGATACACTAATCCACATATCAGACTGACCTTGAGGATGCCAGCCCGGCGCAGCTATTCCAATGAAAGCTAGCATAAACGGACATACATATAGATATAAAACAGTACATACACACAAAGACATCTCTAAAATGTCGTATTTGACGTTAAATGAATATTTTTATACAAAGACTGTTCTATCGCTTAAGACGTCTATTAAGAGAAAAAAATCACATTAAAATTAGTACAGTCACTTTTATTGGCTTTTCCTTAAATAAGAATTTAGAGTAGGTATCTGAACAATATCCTGTTTAGTTTGATATTGAAGTTTGCGGTTTCATTTACTTGGGATGAACCCATTTATTTTCGACCGTTATTAACTTATTTTATTTCAAAGTTATTAATTATAAAAATGAAACCGACATTAATCGGGAAACTAAATTCAAATTTAAGACACACGTGGTCTGTCTTATCTGCATTAGACCACATTTAAATGTGTATAGTACGCGTCATTTATGTTTAGCGATTGACGAGAATAGAAGAGAAGCGATAATAGAGATAATAGAGAAGCGTATTGGTGCGAGAAAGACAACACGACTGGGACAACCAATCAACGCTCGCGCACCCGACGATCACGCTCGCGATCACGATCATTTTTGACTTCTGCGCAGGTTTCGTTCAGCGCTAAAGATTCGTGACGCGTACTATACAAAAAATAATTACGTATCACAATCGATTAACCCCGTCCATAGTTTTTATCGAAACATTAAAAACTACACTTAAATAAAGAACCTTATTTTTTTTAAATAAGATGGAAAATATATTTATTAACTATTGTTAACTAAACAATTATTTGTTTGTAGACAAAACTAAACCTTGTAGGTATATGCATTAGTAATTCAATATAAAGTAGATACTTATATTATATCTAGGTTTCAAAATGACGCATACAAAATTCCCATACATATAAAATATTAAATATGGCAACTGGTCAAACGAGGTAAGCTCAAGATCCGAAGATCGCTTAACTGTATTATATTTCCGTGGAGAATTAATACTTATGACGTCACGGCTCGATGACGTCATTACTCTCCTTAGTTTAGTTTCATAAGACGAGAACGTCAG
The DNA here is from genome assembly GCA_018238005.1 of Eurema mandarina. Lineage (NCBI taxonomy): Eukaryota > Metazoa > Arthropoda > Insecta > Lepidoptera > Pieridae > Eurema > Eurema mandarina. The sequence continues at coordinate 5,050 of DWAJ01000802.1, forward strand.
AAGTATCCATTAAGTAAGTCCTAGTGGCATTTAAAATTATGCAATATTTTACAATACGTATAAATTAGTTAATAATTAGATGATAACACCAATGACTAAATATAATTTAGCTTTAGAAACCAAACAATTATAAGATAAACAATTCAGTTTTAGATTTAACTTCAATGTTTAAACTATTTTTTATTGGGATCAAAAAAGCAGAATAAATGTTACATACCACTAGCTTCCGGTGCACTGGGTTCCGCGAAAGGAGCCCCGCTGGTAGGGTACGGGGCCCCACCAGTCGGATACGGGGCCCCGGTTACTGGATATGGGGCTCCAGCTGTAGGGTAAGGCGCCCCACCAGTAGGATACGGCGCGCCTCCAGATGGATACGGCGAATTGCCAGTTGGATACGGGGCCCCAGTAGGCATAGTAGGATTGTGATATCCTGGCCCAGCAGGATACGAGGCAGTAGGATACGTAGCAGTCGGATATGGCATACTCGCGTTTTGCACGGGATATTGCGTGACTACTGCACCTAAACGAAAAGGGTTTTTAATGACTGACTATTATTTTACTTGTAGATATTGAAAGTTATAAACAGTAAAAAGGGGTATCTAGCGACTACTGACTCGTACTTATGATATGTATTTAAAACCTTGCCGCTAGTCAGTGTGTCAACTGACTAAGGTTCCTTTACCAAAAAAAATAAATAAAATAAAAACACTTTAGTGACATACACAAAGAAGTACACATACAAGGAATAGAATAACCAATTGGCGGCCTTATCGCTACGAAGCGATATCTTCCAGGCAACCGGTAGTAGGCGATAAGAAAAAGTTATTTTAAAATAGACAATACATAGCTAATAATATAATAAAGTGCTTAACTAGAAGAAAATATAAACGCGACAGATTAAATATACATATCATAATATAAACATATAAAACATATAAACGTTAGCCATTATGCCTCTCTTTCACATTAAATATTTGTATAAAGCCAAGTATATAGGTACCTTATATGCTTCGTTATAACTAATGTAGGTAAAAATAATTTAATAAACAAAGCCTGACGAACTGGACAGAAAAATGGCTTTCCAATATTAGAACTACATTATAACGTGTATATTCGTGGTAACAATTATTAGACGGACATTATACTTATAAAGAATCCAACCTTTGACCAGTTTTAATAAGCGATATACTATTACCTATTGCTACGTCAAAAGAGCAAAAAATGTCGTTTTGAGTTAAGTTTTTTGTTGAGTAGCTAATTATTTATTGCTAATTTTCCACATTAAAGGCAATTCCATTTTGTAAGATCTTTTGGAAACAGCTAACATCTATCCCATCTTTATAATCTTTCCATTTTGCAACTAACCGCGCTGGGCGCATTCTTTTATTCAATGCAAAAGAACAGACAATCAAATCGTTCCAGCTTGCAATATTTTCTTATCGCTTTATGAGGTTTCTGTCCGATGCAGGTTATGACTATTTGTGTCAAACGTGCATTTACATGGCTGCCTTCCTATGAATCGTTTAAAATATATTGCTTATACATATTTATATATTTAAATATGTAAAAACAATTATAACTAATAATACGTATATAAAAAAATTCTGAAATATTTCAGAATTCAATTCCTACTGTAGAATTCCTACTGCACATTTCCTACTGCTTATTGCCTTACATTCAGCACCTATGTATTAACACTTACCAGGGTAGGATTGTGCGACGTACTGTTGTTGCGGATAGGGCGCCGGCTGTGACGTTATTGTCGTTGTTGTTACTGTTGCCGCTACAACAACATTTATTTCATTTTACAAACAATTCACAATTCTTATTACAAGTACTATCATGTTACATTACATAAATAACCTCTTAGAGTTAGTTTATGAAGTATTTTATTTCATTTGATTCAATACTCATATTAGTAATATCATAAATGCGATACTTCGTGTGGGCGTAAGCATAAGTTTTAATCTCCCTGTGTCATGCGAGCAAATTTTCAGTCCAATACCTTCAGTAGACTTTACATCAAAAATGCCCATTCTTACAAATTTTCTCATTTATTATATTAGTGAGGAGTCATATAATTAGTAGGATTATAGAATGTATGTCTAACTTACGCGCCAGCACCTGCCCTCTATTCCTGTTTCTCCGACAGCAGCAAGTCACAATGCCGCACAGCACAATAACACATATTGCCACTATAGCTATAGTCGCCGCCATCTGTCCTGGTTTGAGTGATGTTGCCTGTTACAAATACCAAAAAATATATAAAATAACAAAAACTACTACTCATATTCTAGAGCCTTATGCCTACTGTAGAATTCCTTCAGTTGCCTACTGCATATATTTCTTATTGCCTTAGATCAACACATTACAAGTAAATATATTATAAGGCAAACTTAATATACACAAAAGCAAACGAGCTTTAGCGTCACCTGATGGTAAGTGATCAGCGCCACTAATGACCACTCGTGTTATCAGGAGCGTGTTGCCGGCCTTTCCGATCGATTGACGCCTTTTGTCGAAAGATCTAAGTCATATATGTAAAGAACGGTGCTAAAACCAATCCTTACAAATCCTACAATTGTTGCCTTTATCTTCCTATAGTGGTTGCCAAAATATTTTGTTTTTGTATAAATTCTATATCATCTTTACTAACAAAAAGATGAAATTAATCAGGTTGCAATGCAGTCTGCATTTGAATTTGCTAAACTTAAAATTACCCTCAAAATTATCTTTCCACACAAAATATGTTCAGGGATGGGCTGCCTCTATTTAACCTATCACCTCAGAACTAAAAGGGTAAGTTCCCCGATTTTTAGAGCTACAATCCCAGACATTTCAGGGGCTCCTAGACTCAGTACCAGTTGGTACTAATATATATTAACCACAGAGAATTATTATCTGCTGTCACTAGACTAATTTTTGCATAAAATTAGGTTTATATTAACTCACTCCATTTGAACCTACAATACACAGGACAAGCAACAAAGGTTTGGATCTAATAATACTATTTTATTGAAACGATAATAATAATAATGAACCCTTACAAGTTAAGTTCCAAACTTTATTCTGTTGCTAATAAGGTTGTTACAGCCTTGTCTTTTGAAGTGGGAAAATTCTCTTAGGATACCCTTGTGACCTTGGGGAAAGGACCATGGGTTATTTTGGACTTCTACAGACCAAAACTCCACTGTGTTCCATTTTACCACAGCAAGTGGAGATCTAAGGTTAATCTTCTGCAAAAAGTTGTTATAGCCTTAACAAGCAAAACCGCATGGTATGATAGTATATAGATATGATTGAAGAAAATATAACATTTGTATTTGTAACTAAATCACTATCTATGTATTATTTCCTGCTGAATCAGACTATATTTATAGCTACTAACTTGTCTGTACAAATATTTTAACAAGAAGAGATTTGTTTGTTAGTTTCATTGCATTGAACAGATTTGAAAACTGCTAGAATCATTTTATGATCCTATATCATTATGAAAAAAGTCTATCCCAAGAACGCAGACTATTTAACATTATGAACTAATGATAACTATGTGACTACGACATAAAAAAATGCATCTAAAACCATAGGTGACTCCTAGTGATTAATATAGTTAGAGGACATATATTATTTATTTTTATTTATTTATTTACCCTTAATTACATTTAAATCTCACAGACTATTTGTACAGAAACAGAAGAAATGTAATAGGCAGCCTTATCACTAAATTAAGTGATTTTTCCAGGCAACCTTTATAATTATTTGACAAGAAAGACTGGAATGGTAGGAACACTGAGTAGGGTATAGATATAAAATTTAATATATTATTAAAGTGACTACATTTTCAAGAGTTAATTTTAATTTATATGACTTTAAAACTATTTTGAAAATAAAACATTCAAAACTATATTACTTTAATAAAGAACATTATGTCATTTTTTTAACTCCTTACTATTATTAAGTGTCAAGATTAAATAATAATGAGTACCTGTTCTAGTTGAACAGTTAAACAATTGGTGTCACTATAAATTCAACACACGGCTCAAATGAAGGTCAAGGATCACCATTATTAATGATCTACAGCCATTCGGTTCAATTTCTTGCCTCAGATATAGTAAGTAGACTTGTACTTACTATTGCTATGTAACTCTATATGAAGAGACCTGTTGAAGATTTTAATAAAAATTCAAATATGACTCACCTCAAAGACATCATCGTCAAAATCCCTAAGAGAATAATCCACCATAGTCACACAGTAAACAGTTATTTAAATTTAAAATGTGATTTTATAGCGACAGAATACGAAATTATGTTGTAAATTCTCGGGTTTCCCCGTCACCGATAACAGAAGTTGTTTATCGTGCACTTTTATATGTGTAATCCGTATACAATACACTGTTCACTATACTTGTAAGTGATAAATTGCAAGTTAGCATTTATTTATTTCACTTAAAAACGTTTTGTAAAACACAGAAAAGTTTGCGAAAGGTTATATTTTCCTCAAATATCACTTGGCGATTGGTCTACTACACCTAGCCCTCTTCGGTATATAAATATTGTATATTTAGAATTTACTTACGTTTTGCAACACTTTCCTTGTATTGTATTTCTGTCAAGTGTCAAAACTCAAAATAAAATTAATGACAATTGTGACAGTTAATTTTTGACAACCATTATTGGCAGTGATCTATGAAATACCTGAAATATCACCACAGATAGTCAATTTTATTACAAATCAGTCAGTTATTTAGAAATTATAATTTAGATTTAAAGAATACACACGTCTTATTTGCAGACTTTCTAGTTTCCATTGCTTGGAAAATCTGTTGCTTGCGATAATTTTTTATATAAACTTCTTTATTCACTTGCGTGGTATGTAATATTAGTAACTTTATATTCTATTTCAGAATAATAAAAATAAAAAAAGGTCTAACTTTATATGTACAGAATTTTTTTTGTTCCTTTGCCGGATTTTAATACATTTTCGACCATGGACAACGGATATCAGTGATCAAGACGTATTTGTTTTTGTGTGAAATTGTGTCTATGGTTAAAAATATGGCGATAGATAGGACGTTGAATGTTCAATTTAAGAAATTGTTATAAAAAGCACTTATATTTTCTTTAGGTAGAATTTTAACGTTGATCTAAGACAAAGACTTTGGATTTGTTCATCTGAGGATTCCTTGGAGTAATCGACAGCAGGTAAAAAGTACAGAACAATGGAGAAAGGTCTCGATCGCACGGGCAAGGCACCAAGCGTCCGAAGGGTTTGTATTATAGTTTCATGTAGCGTGATGTTCGCAGGCTATGTCTTGGCGCGGAAGGGAAGATCGCGGCAACCGATGGGTCGAGAATCGCCCGCGGTCGCCCGTCTGGGAGACTCGACGCAGTACCAGCCCCGATAGGACCCGTCAATCGCCTGGTCGGGACAGGCACAGGGAACGCCGTGACCGTGTGGAGCGCTATGATCGTGACCGTGACCGTCGGGACCGCGACCGCGATGACCGTTACCGCCGCGACCGTTACGACAAACGCGAACGCGATCGCGACAGGCGCCGATCGCCACGACGCATCGACGATAATCAAGTCCCCATAGCACCTTCTCCACCAAAAATCAGCCAGGAACACAGACAACGAAGCAATTCCCAGTCCAGAAGCAGGTCTCGGAGCCATGAAAGACAAGATGTAGATTACGAAACAAAACATGAAGACACGCAACCGAGTGCGTCACCAGGTGATTGGATCTGTAAATGTGGCTCTTATAATTTCAAACGGCGACAAATTTGCTACCGTCGTAACTGCCAAGGCAAGAGAGCCGATGGTGTTGTTTATGGAGGTGATGACAGGAACGGGTCGGAATCTAGTCCGGGGATTACTAAGCGACTTCTCTTTAGGCGCTTGGATGCATTGACTACAGAGGAGAAAATTTTAGAAGCAATCAAAGATAGATGCACTAAAGCTGTATTAGACTCTATAGCCGGTATAACTATTGGGCGTGAAACATTGACAGGGGCTTCTAAATGTCTTGCTTATATAAACTTTAATTCAATAGCTGACTCTACTGCAGCTCATACGGAGCTTTTAGCTTTAGATCCACCATTAAAAATAGATGGTAGGGAAGTTTTGATATCATTTTATAATGAAGCACAAAAAGTTCAAAAGAATGTGTCAAGTAATTCTGATTATTCTGCATATTATTCTCAAATGACAGCCTATAATTCAACACAAGCATTGTCAGAAGCAGACAGAGTGAATGCTGCTGCTGCAGTCGCTCAATCTGCTATTTCTGCTGCTCAAGCACGGCAGTTAGCCTGGACACCTGTCTCGGTTCCGGCTTTCGTAACATCAACTGCACAGACAGCCACAGCAGCCAACATACCAACAGGAGATGGTAAAACGGTGTACACTGCTCCAGATGTTAGAACATTTATGTATGATGAGACATCTGGCTATTATTATGATCCTGCAACTGGTCTATACTATGATGGTAACACTCAATACTTTTACAACAGCCAAACTTCACAATATATGTATTGGGATGCCACTAGCTCTACTTACATTGCAGCAAGTCAAAACCAACAGAATACCAATCAGCCTAAACTTCAGAATCCACCCACAGCAACTGTAGAAAACACAATTCCTAAAGAACCTGATGAGAAAAAGAAAAGAGATAAGGAAGATAAAGTAAAAGTTGCTAAAAAGATTGCCAAAGACATGGAAAGGTGGGCTCGAACTCTCAATCAAAAGAAAGAGAATGCTCGCAGCAATATTGTTATGGAACAACCCTTGGATTATGGTTCAAGTAAAGGTTCAGCAGATATAGGTTTTTCTGTGCTAGGTGCTGGTCCATCACTTCCCCCACCAATGAGAGAAATATCACCACCTCCAGTAACAGATGATTTTCTCCTCAAAAAGAATGAACCAGCTCAATTTGACTCTGATGAGGGTATCATAGATTGGCCAAAATTGACCTGTTTAATTTGCAAGCGTAGGTTCCCATCTGCTGACGTATTAACGAAACATAAGACATTGTCAGACTTGCATAAGCAGAATTTAGTTGAATTTCAAAAGAAAAATGATTTATTGCCTCAAATGAATGGTTATAGAGACAGGGCAGCAGAGCGAAGGTTGAAATTTGGGGAAGATGAGCCACCACTTATTCGTAAGCGATACGAGTCGGACATCCCCCCGCCTGTAATATCGCACCCTCCTCCCTCAGTCGTAGACACGATTGGAGGGAAAATGTTGCAGAAAATGGGGTGGTCTGAAGGCAGAGGCTTGGGAAAGGAGGAACAAGGACGGATAGCGCCTATAGAGGCAGAACAGAGACCGAGCTTAGCTGGACTGGGACAGAAGAGAGGAATTTACACTCCTACTCCTGGCCTAACCTACAGAGACACAGTCAAAAAGCTTATGATTGCCAGATACAAAGAAGTGGTCGGCCAAGAGGAGGGCAACATATAGGTGAGTCATATTTCATTACTTTTGCTAATCAGTTCTTTGTTCGCAGGTTGGAAACCAGGTCAGTGCAACTACTTGAAAAACTGTGCAATATTAATGAAAACATAAATTGAATCTTTAAGATAAACCAAGTAATATGTAGCTTAAGTCATACCTACTGTTCTGTGATAGGAAAGCTTTATTTTTGATGTTTTATTTGGTATTGTTCAAGTATAAAAATTTAATGAATCTATCAAGTTAACTTGACCTTTTTATTAGAGAATATTAGCTAGGGTTCTATCCAGAATGGATGGTGCAAGGGTGAATTTGTTGATTTGATCTAATCCTTTGATTCTGTGTTCACCCATAATAGATTTGGCGGTTCCGATGCAAACAGAGCCAAAAGATGTGCCCAAAGCATCTTGGTAAGTTCCTACTATTTACTACCACATTTTAATAAATATTTCTCAACAGGAAAATGTAAAAAAATTACAGCAAATGAAGGAAGTTACAACATATTATGTAGCCGATTTAACCAAAATATTTTATGTTGTCTACTTAATTTAATAGGTATAATTTCGAAGTTCACATCACGTTTGTGCGACTATGAGCACACTGTTCTAGCATTTTCATCCTCTTCGATCTAGTTACCGTTTATTGGTATTCACCACAAAATAGAAGAAAAGAAGATATTTAGAAACATGTAGACTATCATCATAGACTAAATTACGGACAGAAATGGTGGACTATTTGGGATTAGTTTGAACTGTGATAGACTGTGTATTGTGCTATGAAGACATGGTGATTGCGTTTGAATGTGATTTTACTGATTTTTCTGACTATTTACCTTACAGAATGCAACTGGAGGCTGCGCTCCTGCCCAAACGAATTAACATTGTAAATACTGTACCTTATAGCATATAAACTTCATGTTATAAAATATACTATAAATTTAATTTAGTAGCTAATAGTTATCAAGCAACGAAATGGCTGAATTCAATTATACATATTTTATTAGTAAAATGTTACATTCTAAAGGATGAAATAAAAGAACAAAGTTTTAACTTAATTCAGAATTTCGAACAAATTTCTTAGGACAATTTTTGTTTGAATGCAACACAATAATTTTAATGGCACATAATCTTTGCATTTACGAAATAATTTTAAAATAAGTTACAATTTCGGATTACTTTTAAAATTTTAATTCATATTGTTCGTTTTAAGGTAATATAAGAAAAATAAGTAGGAACATGTAAATATTGTAGATTTATAACAATATATATTATTTAACATTATGATTTGATTATAGTAGTAATGCTTATAGTAAGTCATTTTAGGTATAATACATAAGCAGAATGTACAAACATTTATAATAAAATTTTATTACTATTTGGACTTTTATTTAAAAAGTTGACAATATATAGAATTCACAACAAAAAACAAGCAACTAAATAAAGAATTTAATATTGGTATAAAATCAGATCAGACATTTAATGAGATAGTTATAGGTTTAGTAATGACAGTCTAGCTGCCCCTGTATGTCGAATATCCATAGGGCGTGAGCAGAAGTGGTATGTGGTAGTGTTCGTCCTCCTTTGTTTTAAAAACAATCTGAAAAATAAATTTAATTACTTGTTTTAAATACAAATTTATTGAAGCTACATTTTGATACAACTTACAAACTAATGAAAATCTACGATACATATATAAAAAGAATCGGTCAAAGCCATCATAGATTTTGTATAAAATAAATAATTAAAATTGGTTCACCTTGTGAAGTTTCAAATTGGATGAAAATGAATGGACGGTGTTTTAATGTCCAACTTTAAAAATAATAATTATTGTAACTTCTTATATAACTATATAATCTGTGATTGTAACAATTGAAGCTAGCCAAAGCTAGTTCAATATAATTTAAAGTTGTCAGTTAATGCTACTTCATTTACAACCAAAAACAATAAATATTGCCTACATTCAGTACCTATCTAATAATAATAATATAAATAATTTTGTTTTTAAAGATAGCATTATTAATCTGTGTAATAAAAATTATCAGTTAGCTTAAATAAACAACTGTATTTATGATGTCCGTTTTCTTATGTTCAAAAAACGAGGCACACCGAATCTAGGCGTATAAATTCAAATTTGAATACGTACGAGAGTACAATATATTTAAAATATTCAATTTGTATACTCAAACGTGAAGTTTAAAAAATTTCAAGAATGCACTTCCTACAAACCTAACTATAAATAATCCGATAATTGTTATATATTTCTAAAAATAACATACCTCAATAAATGGATATAAAGTCTCCTTATTCGCTTGCTTATAATAATCTTCGACATTGAATTTTAATTTGTAGGTTCCCGCCGACATCGAATCCTTCGAGAACGGGAATTGTATCCTCCCGTCGCTAGATGTCACTGTATTGTGCCATAGAGTCCACGAATCGTCCTTTTTCTTGTATAATTCAACGAATACACCGAATGCCGGCTTGCCCGTGGACGTATCCAGGACGTGGGTAGAAAGCACAGGTCGTGACATATTTGTCTCTGACGCGTCGCACAAAATGCCCGATAAAATGAATATTAAATATTTATAAATGTTTCCCATTGTAGAGGTCCGCATACACTAACTCTGTTCGAGTTGTTCACTTGTTTGCCTTGACGGTTTCTCTGATTAATTCTTTTTATAGTTTATAAAGCGTGTGCTTGCCATTTAAGAAAATAAATAAGATTATTTGAGTTGGCCATAATAAATGCAACTGAGTAAAAATTATTCTGAATAATAAATGCATACCAATCATTACCCGAGCGATATTCTAAACCTGCAATTGCAAACCTACATACTTTGACTTTAAGTGGAGTACAGTAAGATGGATTTGTTCTGCAAAATTTCTTTAAAATATTATGATGAATGACTATAGCTTAGAAATATGTTTATGCTATGGCGGTGAATCTATTCTTTCTTTATTTAAAAGGTGATACTTTCTGTGTGATTTGTGAAACCACCGATGGCTTTATTTTAATACTAGCTATTGCTCGGAACTTCGTCCCCGTCGGATCTATTTCTATTATTATGGTATACTTAGTGAGTCAATCTTAGAAGATAGACATATACTGTCGCGGACTTTTTTTAGATCATTTAAAGAGGAATAATTCTTTCATACATATTGTTTTTGTATCTTGAACGCGCACGCAAAGGAAGCCCTCAAAGATGAATAATTTTCCCCGTTTTTTCCATATTTTCCATTATATCTTCGCTCCTATTAGTCGCAGCGTGATGTTATACAGCCTAAAGCCTTCCTCGATAAATGGTCAATTCAATAAAAAAAGAATTTTTCAATTCGAACCAGTAGATCCTGAGATTAGCGCGTTCAAACAAACAAACAAACAAACTCTTCAGCTTTATATATTACTATAGATTAAAAATAATTATGTAATATGTGAACACATCTTTACTGTACCGATAACGTTATCTCAGTGAGAAGCAATACATAAATAACTAAACTTTATTCTGTAGAATCTGACCTAATATAAGAAGAATAACTTGAATCATAAAATTTTACAATCGGATAATAATATGTAGTTTTAAAAAATGAATAAATACATGAATGAATGAATGAATAAGATTCAAAGAGGTCACCCTTATTTTATTCTCCAATACAATAATTAGAATTTGAATAAATTTTCCTATCAAAAGAGGTCCCCTTGAGGTAGATTTGTAACGACAATCAATAATCATCGTTTTCTTAAATCGATTTTATATATTCGGTCGAATTGAGAGAACAATTTTTTTTCAAGTAGATTAAAATGCAAGCAAGTGAATTATTAAATTATCAATATTGAAGCTCGCCCTCGTTAATGGCCTTTTTGTAATAATTATTGTAATTGGTGTTTGATATTTATTACTTAGTAGGTACCTAATTATTCGTTGCAAATGGCATGTCTTTAATTACACCTTTGTTTTATTGATGTCTATAGTCGACCTAGCTAGATTAAATTGAAGTTTAGAATTTAGATACGTCTTAATAAAAGTGAATAAGTAAAAAAAAACATTTTAACATTTCTTTGTATTTGCTCATGATAAGCTTTTTGTCGACTTGTTAAAAATACAAATTAAATTTAATTCAAAACAGTCCAACATGCGGTGCCCCATCTCCATCGATTTTATTAAATAGTTAATATATATTTTATGATAAAAGACCAGACGGCATGGACATAAAATCAGTTTTGTAAGAAAATTATACCTAGTCTTGAAAAAAAACAGGAAAGTGCTTGATCCCAACTCACCTCAGTTTCTCGTTTCGAAATTAGTTACGAAAGAATCCTCTCTTTATTAAGTCGTATTTTTTTATACTATGTACAAAAGCTTAAGAGGCATGCAATAAAATCTATATAATTTTTCTATTACATTGTAGGTACTTTATTTGCGGTATAAACTAATTGAATACCTAATCGAACAAAGTTGGCGGTGAAACATTAAACCAATAAAACTTCAACTTAAATTTATCAGTAAATTGCATATAATTGGCAATATTAATAATAATATAAGTAAATTACTCTAGAATGTCAGAATGTAGATTAGCGTTGTCTTTCCTAGAGAAATAGTTCTTCCTAATATACAAGTCGGGGTGAATGACGTCCTTCCTGTCGCTGGAGCCGTCGCGGTCGTCGATCACTACGTTCTGATTGTTTCTCATCAACTTATCCTTCAACCTTTTCTCGAACCCAAACATGTTGAGGCTGGGCTCCTCGTGCTTCATGTAGTCTATCCTCCAGACGGGAGGATCTGCGGACTCCACTTTGTAGGACAAGTGCTGGTGTCGCTTAGTCAGCGTCATGTCCGGCACCTCCACGGACATCGACAGCTTCTCTTCAGAATAGTCGCCGAAGTCCTTCTTCCCGTTGAGGTTCTTGTCCTTATACTTCACTTTGTGAGGGTAAAACTTCCTGATCTTCTTTCTGTTGTACAGCGTCCGCGTGTCTTTCGTCTTGAACTTACGTTTTTCCTTCTTCCTCTTGTGCTTGTGTTTCGGCTCGTTCTGTCGGGTCATCTCGTCGCTGGCGATCGGGAAGAGTGTTAAGAAAGACGCTGGCGTAGTTTTCTCCAGTATCAGCTTCTTGTTGTTAATCTGCTGTATTGATTGCTCTATGAGCTTGCGTAACTTCATATCCTGTGTTATCATCTCGCACGGCACCGTCTGAAAATTGTTGCAAAGTAGATTCTGCATCCGCTGTAACACAGGCTCCATTTTATTTTGCGGTTCGATCGGCTCGATGTCTTTCCGGAAGTTGGAGACCATTTTGGTCATCAGTGCGTTGTTCCGTAAGATTTTTGCATTGCTCGAGAAGACGAGGGTTAAGAAAATAAAAAGTTGCGACACCATCTGCAAAATACGCAAGATTAGTTGATGTGGTATATTAAGTACCTATATACTAATTGATCATTTGGTTATTTGCACTGAATATGATTCTAAACTGGTAGATCGATTTGAATTAGGTATGCTCGGCAGAAAGGATTTTTAATATACAGCTAAATCTCTAAACAAATTGATAATGAGAATGCGCGGGGCTAAGCTAGAAGTAAGTCGTCTAGTATAAATTTTCTTCGTCTAGCATTAATCACTGGGTACGCTATACGATACGATGATTCTCTCTTAAAAGGCTTCTTGCTTAAATGGAACATTGATATTTTAACGTAACGATTTTTTTGTTGTCCACGTTCACAATACATATTAAAAATGTTATTAAATATTTTACAAAATCAATTATATAACGTTGTATTATGTAATTTAATATGAACATTATTAATTATATAATTGGTAAACTATTTTATTTTGAAAGATGAACTTACGATTTTTTCAAGAGCTAAAGTCGAGACGGCTCTCTCAAGACTGCGGCTTATTTGCGGATGTTGGTGTAAACTACACGTTGTGTTTGTAAATTTGTAAGTTTGTTTGTGTTGACTCACGTGACTGGATTGCACACATTTCTTATGATTTATATTATACTAAAATATGTGATAAACACATTGTGAAGGAATTATACAACGAGTCATATCTAATGTAACAGACGAAGTATTTTGTGTTGTATCGTAACGGCCGTTTCAATGTAAACACTAAATATCATTTGATGTAAAAGTTTTAACTTTGGAAGTTTCAGCGAAGTAGATTAGTATAATATTGCGTTTGTTTTTAGTGAAAATTTTATGAATTAAGTAGTTAATACTAAGAAATAGTTATAGAAAGCGTCATTTATGTTTAGAGATTGACGAGAATAGCTGCGCATCGGTAGAATCGCGCTCGTAATTGACGTATTGGTGCGAGAAAGACAACACGACTGGGGAACCAATCAACGCTCGCACACCCGACGATCACGCGCCCCGCGCGCCGCGCCGTTACCTCGATACCTTATATTTGACTTCTGCGCAGGTTCCGTTCAGCGCTAAAGATTCGTGACGCGTACTATACAAGGATAATCTTCTAACACTAAACGAAAGAATTTACACCGCTTTTAAGACCATTAAACCAAATTCCAGTACACATTGTACATTGGTGTTACGTTGATTATATCGTGTAAAGTTTATATACCCCATCTAATTCCGTTTTGCATAGTATATCTTTTGTTGATTTTAAATAAAATTTAAAGTTCATTGACAAAATAATAATTCATAAAATTAAAATTCGTTTTATAATATTAAAATAAATAGACTAGTTTTGTGTTTTATAAGATATGTGGGGTGTGGTACGTGCCTTGTTTGTGTGTGTTTTTCATAATATGTATTTTTGGGTCACAGTCTGGAGCAAAAAATTTGAATATTAATTATTTTAAGCTATTTGTTACTATTGTGCTGTCATCTATTGATAATAATTTGAACGATGTAAATAAACATATTTGAGAATAGCGCCATCTATTAACCATAAGGTTGAAACTTTAACAGCGCCCTCTAGCGGTGGTTAGCATAAAAAAGTTTTAGCTAGTCAATAAAAGATGGCGCACTGTGTTTTTTAGCAAAACATCATTTTATTTCATAAAATAGGGGGTAAACTTGCAAGCGATTCATAGAGAGTGCAGACATTACCGTGGACTTAGTTGCAGACTTTTGAAGAAGTAAATACGTTATTATTTTTTAAAGCACGTCAAGTCATGAAATTTTTTATATTTACTTATGTAAGTACATACTTATTTGTTTCATTTATAAAAAATGCAATAATGCATATTGTAAAAACATTTTAAAATCTTTTTAATAACACCCTTTTTCTATGTGTACGGCCATTAAAAAAATTCATAATGTTAGGAAATGTTACAAATATGTGGCCAGCTTTTAACAAGAAAAGGAAGCGTAAAATCGAAAAGGAAAAAATATCAATGAAATATCAATAGAATGGGGTGGCGAGCCATAACATGTAAGACTATAACGTTAATATATTTTCCTTTATTTTTTTTCGATTTTATTTATAGTTAACGTCTACTAATTTATAATTACCTCCTATATCCAGATATATCAATCGTTATAGTTTACTATCAAATCGCTTTAATTAAATAACCTTATTTTATTTTTTCGCCAACATTACTCCAACCCTTTCAAAACTATTCACAAAAACCTGTGAAACAAATATTTCTCCATAAAATCGGTTCGAAAAAATGACCAAGAAACCGCCGTCAATCACAGCGGCACAAAATAGCTCCGATATGAAATGCTTGGTCATTGCGAGCTGCACACGACTTGCCGAGCCCGGCCGGACGGACTGAAGAAAAAAACACAGATCGCGTAGGGCTGCCGCCACCCTTCAACTGTTTGTTTGTTTATCCTTATGTCCTACTAATATTGTAAATGTGAGTGAGTGAGAATGTATGTATGGATGTATGTTTGTTATTCTTTCACGCAAAAACGGATGGACTGATTTAGTTGAAATTTGGTAAGTAGATAGATGATGCCCTGGATTAACACATAGGATACTTTGCATCCCGGTATTTTTATGGGAAAGGGAACGACCCGGGTATAAGCGCGCGGCAATGCTAGTTTGCTTATAAGTTGGTAAATTTTACTTAATAGCCGTACCTACTCCATTATAGACATGCATTAGAATCGATTTAAGAAACACTTCACTAGTTCCAATACTCTTACTATATCTATTTTTCAAAATCTCTACGAAGTAGGTATACCTACTTCTCTCCTTATAGTGTTTTATAAAACAATGTCTTTATCCGCTGTCGGTTTATCTCTACAGTCTACATGTAGTATATATATCGTCAAGTAATTAAAATTTTACTTCAACCTGTTTTTCAACATTGATGCATCATTATTTTCGTTATACCGTGCCTCTTGAACAGTACAAGTTCCTACAGGAAGCCCAGTTAAATAGCATTATGTTTGATTTTGACACAGACAGATAATTAAAAAAAACAACAGCTAAATCATAAGAAGGTATTACCTCTCCTATGGCCTAACCGTAAAACATATATTAAGTTGAGACTGAAGTCAATTTCCTTTGACTGTCCGCAATTGATAATATTCCGTCCATAGTCTGTTCCCAATTCTTAAACAAAAGTTACCGAATAGCAATGTGTAGTATTGAATTACTTAAATTGAATTACTAAGACAAAAAAACTAAATTGTCAAACTCATCAGTTAATTGCAAAAGAGTTTTAACAGAAACAAATACATGTGTTCTCTATTTATGTAGGTTTAAAATATGAGGGCTTCTGAAATGCGATTTTAAATAAACAAGATTCACATTTAGTAGAAAAAATGTGTCGTTTTGCAATTATAGTTATAATAGCGATGTAAAACTAATAATAAACCTAAGTTCTGATTTACCATAACAGCTCCTTAAAATTTTTAGCCTTAGTGTTATTTTGTTACACAATTGTTACAAAATAAATTAAACTCCACTCAGTAGTTGTTACACAAAATTTGCCTTAAACGTAAAGACTACTAGCTGTTGCCCGCGACTCCGTCCGCGTAGACTTTTATATAAACCATTTTTTCCAGTTAAAATATATATTTTATCTCAGGCTCTAGAGTCTAGAGTCTAGACCATCAGTGTACCAAATTTCGTTCTAATCAGTTCAGTAGTTTTAGCGTGATGAAAAGACAGACAGAAGAGTTACTATCGCATTTATAATATTAGTATGGATGTAGTCGAGTTTTTGTTTATATTTACAATTGTATGTTCTTATTTTTAAAAAGAGCGACTATCAGAATTTCTTGCCGGTTCTTCTCTGTAGAAACTGCCTTCCGAACCGGAGGTAAATGTTTTGTAATACCATGACGATTCAGAAGTGTTACATTATGTAGCCTAATTGAATAAAGATACTTTTGACTTTGAAAATGTACCAGGGTGCTCTTACAAGTTTCGCGTTGATAATATTATTAGTAGTGGCGAGTTGGAGGGCAGCCCTAGGGCGGCGGCAGAAAGCATCAAGCGCACTCGTAGTCAGTAAAAGTGAAAAATACGAGCAACAGACGGGTTTTTTGTTGGTCAGCGGCGACCGTCGGAACCGCGGGGCCGCGCTGTACATTTGCATAATGCCTCGCCTTACGATTTTGCTGTAATGCGAATATTATCCGCAGTAGGATTCGTTTGTTCAATGTTTATCTATAGGTATCAATATTATGAAGATGCGTCTTTAAGTTTGTGTGCTTGTTATTTGTTAAAAGTAATCTCTGGATTCACTGAACAATAAAAAGTAGGCTACGTTAATTTAGGGACTTAATTATCGACATTATGTGCAAATGTCAGTCCAATAAATTTAGTAGTTTTTGTCTGAAAAAGTAACATACATACACCTTTAATAATGTTTGCGAAAATCATTCTCGATAACATCATGGCTTCATTGATATTACTAAAAGGCATACGTATCTGACAAAAGCAATTAAATTGTCAAAATCAAAGCAACCATAAGTACCTACTTTTCTCCAACTAGGCTAAATTAATTCCGAAATAATAGATGTGGGTAATTTCAACATCTTCAACAACATGCTACATACAAAATTGTTACTTCTCCAAACAACACCAATAACACTTATGACCTATTAATTATACCAATATACATATAACACACTCAAATAAAAGAATTTTTTCTGGACTTTTAACGAATATTGGATAAATACCCAGTCCGTAGTTTAGTAGTTATTGATAAAACATACAATCATACATACATACATACGTGTTCTGCAAAAACCATTAATCCTCCTTCAGGCTTCATCGCAGTCGGGTAAAATGAATATCTTACAATCAAATACTCAGTTAAATAACAATGATTAAGAGCACCCTCAAATAAAACTTAAACATAAGTATAACTCAAGATCTTCAAACAATGAAATTAAACAGAACATTTGAACATTTAGAAGTAATTTTGGTACACTTTGATCAAACATACAAGTTAAAGGAAGTAACCAAATCTTGCGGCCCATCACCCCGTTGACCGGACAAAGAGACGAAGGCCAGCTTATACTGGTCGCGTATACTTTGACAAAATCTAGTTTTACGCTCCGAATGCCTTCACAAAGTCGCTCACATTTTGCCAACTTATAAATACATATATTTCTTAACGTAACGAGCGATTTTCAACCTTGTTCAAATGACATAAGAGTGATATTATTTATAAGGGTTTCAAATGAACTCGGCACAAATGTCCTCGGGCAAAATGTACTAAGATAGGATCTTGATATAAGAACGTCTTTTTCAGTTGGTATTGTCTACAATTACTCGGCTTTGTATTACAGAGTACTCGCATCCCTTTCCCCCTCACGGGGTGCACATCCACCCGTCCCTCTCGGATTCCAATCTGATTTTCTTCCGTCGTACTGTTTCGGGGTTTTTAATTATTTCTTTGGGAAGCCACGCAAGTCTGCTTGTTTTGATTTGATGTTTTTAAAGGAAAAAAGAAACGGAAATAAGCTAAAGAAATATGATTACACGCTCGCTGCCGCCGAAAGTTTTACACTTAGATGGAAAGTGAGATTGATTTATTTTCATTCGGATATTATAATTTGTTGGTAAAACCTTTGGGTAATGAATAAGATATTTTAAAACGTACCGATATGGTTCTATATACCTATTAATTGGTTTTATACACAGCTACATTATATTTCAATAAATCCTTACATTGTTTACTGTTGTTAAAATAATTTTCAAAGAACAAGCAAATTTCACCTCTAGGAATATCATAAGTTGATAGTTAATGTATAATATTTTTGACGAAGGAGGATGTAGGTAACTTTCCTCTGAACTAAAGGGAGGATCCTAGGCCAGTGGGAGCACTGACTGACCGTCAGAATTTGTGTCAGAACTTGGTGCAATCGTAGCAGTCGCTACAGATCTTTCTTGCGATTTATTCTAAGTGACAGACGTAGGCTTTATTCTGTAAAAACTATCTAAGTATGTCTATCTATCTTAATAGTACTCGTATTTTCATATGTAATATCATATAATCATAATCTATACTAATTACTAATATATAAAGCTGAAGAGTTTGTTTGTTTGTTTGTTTGTTTGAACGCGCTAATCTCAGGATCTACTGGTTCGAATTGAAAAATTCTTTTTTTATTGAATTAACCATTTATTGCTTTAGGCTACATAACATCACGCTGCGACTAATAGGAGCGAAGATATAATGGAAAATATGGAAAAAACGGGGAAAATTATTCATCTTTGAGGGCTTCCTTGGCGTGCGCTGCGAAAACGGTTCAAGATACAAAAATAATGTGTATGAATGAATTATTCCTCTTTAAAAGATCTAAAAAAAGTCCGCGACGGTATATGTCTATCTTCTAAGATTGACTCACTCTAACATAATACTAGAAATAGATCCGACGGGGAGTCGCGAGCAACAGTTAGTATCTTATAATACTATCAACTATGACCATTCAAAGGACGATCCGGCCTTATTACAGCCTAACGGCACATTTAAAGAAAATATTTCATTCCATTAAAAAAAAGTGAAGCAGACAATCTCACCACAATTAGCATTAATAAACAGTTTAGTGAAGAATCTTATAAGAAAATAAGTCAATGCTCACCCCATTCGGTCCAGCCGTTTCCGACCCCAGAGAGACCCCATTATCGGAGTATTACACTAACCGCTGAGAATTTGCGTAAAAATGCGAATATAAACGATATTATTGCATCCCCTCGCTGGTGAGGGATGCGTCTTGGCGCACAGAGCCAGGGCTGCCACTGCGAGATATATGTGCTTTTAAAAAGCAACAAACGTTTTATCATTTACTAGCTGTTGCTCGCGACTTTGTCCCCGTTGATTTGTTTCTTCATTATATCTTCGCTTCTATTAGTCGCAGCGTGATGTTATGTAGCCTAAAGCCTTCCTCGATAAATTGTCTATTCAATAATTTTTCAATTCGAACCAGTAGCTCCTGAGATTAGCGCGTTGAAACAAACAAACTCTTCAGCTTTATATATTAGTATAGATTTATTTTAAATAAACTAAATTTAATTTATATGTATTTTAGTTTAGTTTAATTAAGATAAACATATAAATATGTATTTATACTAAATTTGAGAGCGAGTAAACCTTACCTTACCGGGAAATTCATGATGATTTTAGGTGTGTACCTCTAAAGGTCTAAAGCCTCTCGCGAATATATTATATTTAATTTATTATATTAATATATTCTTCAGGACACTTTCTTTATTTGAACTAAGCACCAACTAGTACCACGCTAAGCAGAGCATGTGTTATATATAACGGCAATACATACCTACATAACAACACCCAGACCCAGAAATACAATTTATGTAAATTACAAATATATTTTTCCAGTGCGGGGATCCCTTCGCGCAGAAAGTGGTTATGCTGCCACTGCGCCAAGCGATTGAAGTTGGTTGAATAATTAATTAATCAAGTCAGCGGACTAAACGCACGAACGTCTCTAACAAGATGGATATCTCTTAAATTGTTTTTAGAGTACCGCCAAACTGCAAGTCACATTAATGCAAGAAAAATTAAAAACGAGGTTTGAACTAATAAACAAGATGGCGTCGACAGCCCTACGGCGAGTGACCCCAAGCTGTTAAAAAGAAATAAAAAAGTAATAAAACGCAATGCTCAATAAAAAGCATGCGGAAGGGTTCGCTTCGCCATTTGCCGCGTCTTTGCTCAATTCGCTTGTTCATAATCTGTGCCAATGTCGTTTTATTATCTGTGCTACTGTCAGTGTCAGTCTGTACTCTGTGCTACGATAGTCTGTGGTTCTAAAAAGCCATATTTTATGAAATCGTGTATGTGTGTGTAAGAACCGTTTCTTTTTCTTAATAATTAATTCCAACTTAGCTATTCGAAACGAAAACTGTAAAAGTCATCAAAATCAATGCAATTGTTCTCGTAGTACCTACCTATAGTAATATCATGGTGCAATGTTATTATAAAGGTTCATGGTTTTATTTTTAATTTAATTAAGTATATTATGTAATATTAGGTATGATAAACACATGTCTATATGCAAAATAAATTACTTAGGTATGTAAAACAAATCTAAACTCTCTCTAAGCTAGCTACAGCCTAGTTACTTCTAGCTGTAATTTAATTAAATTTTTTCCAGTAGTTGAGACTTATTTTTGTATTTACTAATTATTAATTAATAAGGATTGAAAACAGTAAATGAATTGGACTTTAATATCAGAATATTGTTCATACCGATACGCACTTCTGAGTCAGTTTAATAATTTCGTGTGTCTGTTCAGTGGTTGCAGTAAACGTAAGAACGGCTAGACACGGTCAGCGGTCGGCAGATCACAGCTAGCCACTACACGTCAAGTAGCTCAGGGACGAACTCAATCGTTTTTCTTTCTTATTTTTCCTTACTATCTTAGTCTTAATATATATAAATTATAAACTAAGTGTCTAGGTGTTTGTCCGCGATTGAATACTAAACTACTGAACCGAATTTAAATTAAATTTGCACACCGTGTGCAGTTTGATCCAATTTAAAAGATAGGATCTTTTAAATTGGACCAGTTGCATAGTATAAAAAAGTCGATTTATTTTGTCTGTCTGCTTAAATCTTTAAAAATACGCCACCGATTTTTTGATGATGATAAATGATTCAAGAAGTATAAATGCGGTTAAAACAGCGGGGCGTGGCTACTTGGATAGATAGATTTGCTCAGAAGCACCTCTTTAAAATACCGACCCAAAAATTAAAAAGAATCTATCTATACATATAATAAAAATGTAACGAGTCGCTGTCTGTACATGGAAGATATATGAGAAAAAGCATTATAGGAGACCTTTATTAACGCAATAGAACCCAAAACAATGATTTTTGGAATTTTTGTCTGTTTGTCTGTTTGTTTGTGCACGCTAATCTTAGAAACGGCTTATCCTATCTAGATGGGGTTTTCAATGATATATTGTGGTAAGCTTCACTTAACATTTAGTGTTTAATACATGTCAATCGGTTGATAAATAAAAAAGTTATGGCAATTTAAAGAATCACGTTGAACTTGCTCAACTGTTGGCGCGGGTTAGGCATTTTCAAAAATACTGTACAAAGTCACTTTTCTACGCGGGCGAAGTCGCGGGCACAGCTAGTCTATTATATAATGTATTGCGATAATTTTGCACCCGTCTACATTTTTGCGCACGTCTTGACTATCATTTATATTGTTTGTAGATCTATACACTAGTTGTGTCCCCCGGTTTTGTGTGCTTTTTTAATACACATGAAGTTTATTAACAACATAAAACACGACAATAATTATATTTCTTATTATTATTATGACCGTGCATGTTATTTGCACAGCTGTCCGTATAGAAATCATGAAACAATTAATGCAAATTAAAATTGACTATTTTAATGGGATGAAAATAAATACTTCAGTATTTTTAGCATTTTCTTTTTATGACATGTGAGATACGAACATTATATTAATGGTAATTTTGTAATAACAGATATTTTTAAACAATTAGATAAAATATAATTGTTGAAAAAAGTATAATAATATAGTGACAAGCAACCGAAATCAAGTTTCAGATTTTCCCGGCTTAATTGCTTTATTTTTTTGCTCCTAACTTTTTTAATAACTACCTACTAACCTACCTACCGATAAATTGATTTTTTTTTAAATTTAATGTTTTAGTTTTAAACTGAAATTTGAAACCATCTATATTAGTCCGGGATCCCTGGTACAATTTTCCAATTGATTACTATCAAGCTAATTTTACGTGAGTAGCTTTATATTGATGAGACGCCCAATAATTTCCTATACCAAACTCTCGATTGTGGTAGCTAACAGAGGTAGCAAGGATAAAACATGTCGATTTGGTGATTTAAAAATATTTATTACTAACTGATTTTTCTTGTCTTATATCTCAAGATAATTATCTAAATTACTTGAAAAAATATTTGTCCTACAAAATCTATGGTTTGATCAAGTTTGT